>WYDI02022731.1:0-30439 GCA_009867235.2 Psittacus erithacus
ACAGAGCCTTGGGTGACATGGTTTAGTGTGAGGTGTCCCTGCCCATTGCAGGGGGGTTGGAACTAGATGATCTTAAGGTCCTTTCCAACCCTAACTATTCTATGATTCTGTGGACAGGTCATTTCCCTCCACACCTTCCATGGGGAAGCTGGTGTTTTTACTGAGAAAAAGAATCCTGGAGCTGCCTGATGTCAAGCTACAAGAACCTCTTTGCTCTTCTTTGCCCACCACACCAAAGGACCAGGATTTGCACCAGTTGGCTCTCATTGATGGTCCATCAAAAACATCAGAAGGCAAATTATCCTAAACTGACCTGCAGATGTTGATATCAGTCTCCCTACAACAATAAACATCTCAGCTGTCATTTAAGGGCATATGGCATACAGTTCTTCAAGTCTGATGATTCAGGCATCATAATCTCCCAGCGATTAGGAAGACAGAGGCAAATAAATTGGGGGCAAAGTGGAAAGAAAGAAAATCAAAAGGAGACAAACTCAATTACCTTCCATTTTACTGCCAAACCTGTCTTGATCCATATCTGAGAAAAGCTAAGGAACCAATCACTATTTGTTACTAGTGGGGCAGCATGGGATTGGGAAGTGCATCTGCATCCATGTGCATTCCATTTCAAGCAAAAGGTGGCAAGAAGCCTTTAAAGTGCCAGCTAGTTCTGTATTTCACTTTATTATCCTGGCTTAGGACAGGTATATCCTTAACGTACCTTGGGATAAACCACGTGGGAGCAGTGATAGAGACGCATCATTCTGCCCTCTGCTTGCACCTCTGCACCTGCACTACTGCGTGCAGTGGGGCTGGGGCTCAGCACAGACATGAGCACAGCCCTCTCCACACAGGTGTCACCCAGGAATTCCATATCATTTGCCAGCCCAAAAAGAAGTGGATGCTTTTTGGTTTGGTTTGTTGGGTTTTTTTCTCCTACCTGCACCGATTTTGCCAACAGCTCATCCAAGCTCCATGCTCATCCAGCCTGTGCTGTGATGGGGCAGGAGAGCCGTCGAGGCTCTCACAGTCCAAATTGTGTGGGGTTTTATAGAACAAACTGCAAATATGAAGTTTCACTTTTTAAAAATCATAAAAATCAAGTGGTAGCTGTTCCTATGATAGAGGCAGATGCAATAGGTTGGTGGGGAGTAACTGCTGGACTCTGTAGTTACTCACTTCATTAAGTCTTAATTGCAACAATTTCAAGGTGCAACCCCAGCACTGTAATCAGATCCCGAGGTGACAGAGGCACAGATAATTGTAATGAACCTTCCTCTGAAATGAAAGGCCTGCAGTTTTCTCCCCAGACACTAATGTTACAAAGCAGAGTTAGAAAATGCTGTCAGCAGGAACCAGGAGAAGCTGGGGACCCAAGGAGACCCCTGGGCTACAGAGTTTGCAAAGAGTAGGCAGATGCCATTAAACACAGTTACTGATTTAACTTCTGTTTCCCCTTTCTATTTCTAGTTTGCTCTCGAAGCATCCCAAGAAGATCTGTACCATCCTGGCCTCATCAGTACTTTGCTTTCTGTAAAACTGGCAAAACCATTTACCAGGAGAGAAGAAAATGGGAAAAGATGGAAAGAAATGGAAGAGAGAGAGTAATCAACATGCAGAAAGTGCTGCTCCCTCCTTCTTTGCGCTAGTCTGGGCTCCATCCACACTGACCTCACCAGCAGTGGGTGGTGAGTACTTTCTTGACCCCGCTGGCCTGTCATTCACGGGACTGAAATGGAGGATTAATTGTCAGGGCACACCTGCAGCTGAAGCATGCGTCAGCCCCAAGGGGCTGCTGAGTCAGAAGAACTCAAACAGCCATTCAAGTTGGAAAATGAGCATTCTTGTACAATCCAGCGCTAATGTCCGAGCAGGAAATAGAAATGAACTTTGGAATAAAAGTCAACAATTGCAAATGAATAAAAATGGGAGCAATGCTACCAGAGCCCTTCATTCTGGTGATGTCATGGTTCCCAAATGCCCTTCAGAAATGCAAATTGCATACAATGTAATAAAAAGGGCATTTTCTAGAGTGTGCAGAGCTTGCATAGTTTAATTAAGCATAAACTAGGGTGACTCTGGAAAGGAAAATGATGTGGATTGCATTCTCTGAGTGACCTTGGAAAAGCACTTAAGATACTTTCTCTACACAGCAATTAAGTAAACTCACACTTCATATGCTGTCACTCCTATTCCTTTCCTTTATTTAGAAACATATTTTTTGTTCTCCCTGATTCCCTGATCTCACATTGATTTATCTCTGTGCTTAGAAAATGTGATTTGTTCCCCTCAGGGTAACTAAACATTTGCCTACAGCCTCACCATCTCTGGTTTTCTAATCTCTACTTCAATATTACTTATATTAAACTTCTGGCACCTGCTTTCCTTGTTTTCCACCAAACTCCATTGAGGCTACCTCACTGACATGGCAAAACTGGAATAAGGAGATGCCTATAGAAATTTCTCATCCAGTCTTCCCAAGACCAACCTAGTGGCCTTCTATGACGGAGTGACTACATCAGCACACAAGGTAAGAGCTACAGATGTCATCTCCCTGGACTTCTGTAAGGCCTTTGACACAGTCCCTCAGAACATCCTTCTCTCTAAAATGGAGAGATGTGTGGATTTGATGAATGGACTCTCTGGTGGATAAGGAAGAGGTTGGATGGTCCCCTCCAAAGGGTAGTGCTCAATGGCTCAACATCCACATGGAGACAAGTGGTGACTCTCAGGGGTCCATATTAGGACCAGTACTGTTTAGTATCTTCACCAGTGACACAGACAGTGGGATCAAGTACACCTTCAGCAAGCCTGCAGACAACACCAAGCTGAGTGGTGTGGCTGACTCACCTGAGGGATAAAGTGCCACTGAAGATCAGTTTAGAAGCCCATTAGGTCACCTAGCCAGCAGTTTGTTAAAAAGGAAGCTGGACTGTATGGGGAATGCAAGAGGATTAGTTAAGGGGCTGGCTTCCAGATACCAGGAAAGCCCCAGTTTCAGCACTTCAGCTCCATTTCTTCTGGGTTACGCTGTGAAAAAACAAGTCTCAGTAATTCCTGTCTCTCAGCATTGCTGCCAAGAGGGAGCAGTGGCAGCAGCTCAGGAGTGAATGGGAATTATAGGGCAGGAGTGGGACTCTTACAGCTGTTTCTTACACATGTGCCCTCAGCTTCACCTTTCAGAAAGAACTTACTCTGTCTTCCCCTTGAAATTTGCAAAGCAGTGACCATCCCCACATTGCTCTTTGGGATGCTTTTCTTTGTCTCTTGCTGTGACTTTCAAGGAGGAACGGAAACTTTCTGAGGATGAAGGTGATAACAGGTGGAAAAGAATGTTCACCTAGCAAGGGCAAAGAACCAGGAGAGGGTACATGGGGGAAATGGTGGTGATTTGAAGCTGTGATAGAGTTTCAGTGAACCACACCACAAGGGCTGCTGACTCATAAAAAGGTGGAATACCTAAAAGGAAAGCAATGATCCCTGAGCAACTGCATCCCATTATGGTATTGTCAGACATGTCTTTGATTGCACAAGCTTATAATTAGTTACAGAGATTTGTGCTATTTCTGAAGAAAGAAGAGGAAGCAAAAGAATTATTCCCTGTGTTAATGATTAGCAGGATCAACGGATAATGCTCAAGGGTTGCTTTAAGTAAAAAGTATCACTGTTGATGTTTATTTTTGCAATTTCAGAGTAAATACCAATGATTCAGTAAAATTTAACAAATCTTAAGAGATTCCGCTGCAAAGATCTGAAAATCTAGGAACTGATTTTAGGGCTCGGTTCCTGCCCGCTCTGCGTGTAAGAAACCCACTGGAGTATCTCAAGTATCTTTTGAAATTTATTTTGAAAGTTAAGATCTCTTGGTTTTGGGGCGAGAAAGAAACAACTGTGTTTAATACGAACCCAAAGTCGTAGTAACAGCTGCATTACATACCTGCTAACACTAGATGGGGTGCAAGGAAAGAGTGAAGCGGAAAGCCAGGGAACAGCAAACTTTGGAGGTCCGACCTACCTCAAGCACAGAAACTGAATTTAACTAAGCTTAGCAGAGCTTCCTCCACGTTTTCAAAAGCCAAAACCAATCGTAAATAGACAAGGACCCATTCACCCACCTTGTCCATCCCTCTGGCAGTATGGATCTTCACCGCATGGGTATTTTAACACTCACAGCACACCACTATTAGTCTCATTAACTACATTTTATTCATAGATTGAAAGAGTACATACATGTGTCAGTAGCATTGCCTGCATCAGCTCCTCTTTACTAAAAAAAGCTCAATGTATATACAGCTTTAAAAAGCTCCCACTGTAGCTATCACATTGTATTAAATCTATGCTTATATAAACTACTGTTCTTTACACAGTTGCATGTATTTTAGAATACATTAAAAATTACCAGGTGGCATGTTCCTTTATCCTTTCTCACTGTCCTTATGGTCTAACAGTTTCAATAAATTATGTATATGCATAGTTAATTTACTTTCAAACCAATTTCTATTATAGAATATAGGGCATGGAGACAAAACCATTGTTGCATTTGTAAAGGCAGAAAGTTTCTTGATGCTTAGTGATTTCTGTTGTTATGGTTGCATCCTGCACCTTTCCTTGGGAGCAGGAAAAGCAGAACATGTTTTCTGAGCTCCTGCCTTTGTTTAATCCTGTGAAACGTATCATAACCTCTTCTACATCAGCTGGTGCTTTTCCCCGCCCCCCCTCGGCTGCTTTGACCTCCTGCACTAACTCAGCAGAACAGGAGGGCCAGTGCCTGACTCCAGGCTCCTCCTGAAGCCAGGAGGGATGCTGAGCTGGCCTTTCTGGCCAACCAACTCAGCTACTCAGCAGAATTGGCAGCCTACCACAGAATTAATTTCCCTCACTTTCTTTTTCGGGTCCCAAGTGAATGAGCTGGACTCCTGCGGATCACTCTATCCTCTTTATTAAGCCTGTCTCTGCAGAGACCATTTTAATTTAATTCAAGTTGATAGCCAAGTCTCAAAATCCCCTTGGCTCTTGAAACAGTACAATCTCATGGTATTTCATACACAAGCCCTTTTCCACCATCCTCTTGCTTCCCTTCAAGTAAAAATTGCCAAGATCCAATTTCTCTAAACTAGCTTTTTAGCTCTGCCGATGCCCCTTGCTGAGGGAATGCTACTCACAGCGAGGCCTAAAACAAAGTGCTGGCAAGCTGAGAAATGCCCCTCCTTATCAGAACATCTGATTCTATTCAAACATGCATGCTTAACAGAAAAGAAATAACAAATTCTTCCCACAACACAGGTTGAAGAAACACCGCTTGCCAGGCATACCCACTTTAAAAAGTAAACTCGTAACAGGGTAAGAAATCTCATTCACTGGCAAACATATGAATCATCTCTGTCTGTCAGATTTGTTAGCTTAATCCTAGGAGAGGTATTGCTAAAACCTACTGCAGAGGCTTAGTCTGCATCTACTGGTCTGACTGAACCACCAGGGCTGAAAGCACATTGGGATTTGGAAGCTAGTGCTCAATACTTCAGATGGCTGGATGGGCTGAATTGCCAATGTAATAAAAAACAAAACCAGGATAAGCATCTCTATAGGGAAAAAATGAATATGTCATTTAAAAACAGAATAAAATGAGTTGGGTCTGACAGACCAGTAATAATTTTATTTCATAGCAATGAGGCAAAAACTGGGGAAGGCATGTTGGACATTGGAGAGCCTGTAAGAACATCTCTATTTGTAATAATAAGGCATGTTTCACATGTTCAAGGCAAAAATGTAAAGCTCACTCAGCACAGAGATAGCCCTGAGTATGAAGGAATAAAGAACAGTTTCTTTTGCTCTGCCTGCTTTCTGCAAAGCCTCCCTATTTATCCGAGGCAGCAATTCAGCAGCAAGACACGGTAAAACAAGCTAGTATGCTAAGTGGTATGAAAACTCAAAGAAACACACTGTGTAAGTGAACAAACAAGGGCTCTGATACACAGTTTTGTTGGGTAAGAAGGGTAGAGATCCCTTCCAGGAAAACAGTCCCTTGCTGTTATCCTGACGGAGGAGCTGCATGCCAGGACTGCCCTGTTTCGGATGACTGAATGCCTTAGTCTGTATCCGCTCAAAACACCAATAGGGCACAACGTGTTTATATCCTCCAGTTTAACTTTCAGTGGGTTTGCAACCTGGAAAAAGCCTGGAGCCACCAACAGAAAACTCTTTCTTGGAGGCAAGGATAGCTCTAGCCTGAAACAATTCCTGCTGCCTTGGTTTCAAAAGACTCAGTGATACTGAAGTTGTATTTAGACCTCAGCCAGGAGGATTCCCCAAATACAGCTTGTGATGACTCAAACCTCAGTTTATTGCTTGTGAGTTGTTCTGGGGAGCACTGGAGAGTAAATCATCTCACTGCATGCAGACGAGCTACAGCATGGAGTGCGTGAGTGTACATGTGTGCTTCAGGCTAAGCTCCAGCTGCGTTTTCTAGACCGAGAGATCACAACATACTTGTTAGAACACCCCAGAATCTACTGGGATCATCAGAAAAAGCATGAATTAGGGCAAAATGACATGGATTTCTGGAATAGCCATTAAAAGAGAAAGCAGATGGGATTTGTAGTTGATTCATTCATGGCACCATGCAGACCTGTTATTTTCTATGTTAAGATTTTACAGTCCAGAAGGGACAAACTCTTCCTTTCCTAGCTACCCTGTTGCAGTGGGCTAGGCTACTTATTATACATTTGTTGCTCAAATAGTGACTAACGGAAGAAAAATGGCAATAGATTTTGACTTGCCCTTTAATCTAAAATGATTTAAAATGATGCCTCAGACTTACTGTAACCACAAAGACAGATTTTGAAGACAGACCTCAAGAAACCAAAATAAAGTATATTCTGGAACATTACTGCTTGCTTGTATAATTCATCAGCAATCAAGAAGAACTGGCTGTAGTCTTAAAATCATTACTAACATGCTACTTTAAGAGTCAAGATCATTTCTATGCTCTGTATGGGTCAGTCTTCACTTTCTTTATGAGATGTTCTGTTCAAGGTAGTTTTCTGGGTAAAATGGAGACCATTTTCTTAGGTGGCAACATTAATCCTGATGCACTGCACTCTCCTCTGAATGACTACAGATTGCAAAGTGTCTTTGAAAAAGGATAAAACGGACATGTCATGCAGTAACGAAGTAAATGCAGTCCCTGATTAATACGCAAGTTTGAAAAGTTCAGAAAATGTCATCACACTCCATAGGTGCACCCTGGTTTTGGAAATGTCTTTGTTGTTTTGTTTGTGTATAAATGTCATTGCACATGAAATTCACTCCAGCAGCTTTTCATAAACTCAAGTCAATGATGATGTGTTCAAATATTTGAGTGTTTCCTTTAAAACTAGAGGCAAAGAAAAAATCTCTTCGATCCGTTGACACGGCTGTGAAGGACCGTGGTGCTTGCACATAGATTTCCTTAAATAATCTGAAAATCTTCTTTTCACCATCCCACTGGTAAATCTGGGAGAAGGTATAGTCACTTCCCAAAGCTAGGTAGTAATTGTTCTTGAAGGAGAAAGGCTGCAGCGTCATGGCTCCTCGGGATGGAAGAGCCTGCATCTCCACAAACTGTTTGCTATTCCATTTCATAACTCTGGAGTCACCAATGAATCTCGTGAGTGTGATGTACAGATTATCCTGCATCCTGAAACTCTTCACAGCCAAGACATCTTCCATGTTTGGGATTTCACTGTGTGGAACAAACTTTTTGGAAGCTTTGTTCCACTGGAGTATAATGGGAACCTGAGAACGGCTAGAGAGGATTAAATGTGATTTCCCATCTATATCGAGAAACTCAGCATCAGTGTCTCTGAACCACTCGTGAAGGGACTGGTATGAGTAAAATCCTTTGTTATTCCACTTGTACACTGTTGACAAACCCGCTTTAGAGCTATCTGCTATGACAAAGAACATTTCACTGTCTATCTCAAAAAGCTCTATATCGTTGGGCTTGGAAATGCGAGATACTTCAATATCCTGAAATTTGACAAACTTTGTCCAGCTTTCATCATACTTGTAAATGTGTGAGCCACCAAAGAGCTGTGCCACCACCACAAACACTTGGTCACCAACAAGAATGGCTTTGCATCCCACTATGGACTGACCTATTGCCCAAAGAAAAAAGAAAGCACATACATTAGCACAATACAAAGCACCCTTTAAACCACAGAGAGATTACCACATCACCCCTCTGCCTTTTTACATCTGCACCATCTGATAATTTTGTCTTCTGCTACATGCCACCACAGCTTCTTTTCATGCTTTTTTTCTCCCTAGGAACTGGAAAGGTGACTTCAAATATTGAAAATGTCACAGCCCTCAAGGTGTGCAATTATGATGCACCCTAAAATGCTAATTCATTTTTACCCAGAATACCTTTTCTTTCTCTGTTCGTTCAAACACATGCACCCTATTATCCAAAGCAATTACTGAGCCTAAATTTTGTTATTCCAAAATAACAAGAGTTGTTATTTCATGACTCAGCAGGAATCTGAAATTCTCTTATTGTTGGAATGTCTGTCTTTCCATCTTAACCAGAAGAATGAAATATAGTCTATTTTTTCTTGCCCTAAGAGGGCCAGAGTCAGCTTTTTTCTACTGTAAATAGAAACATTGATGCATCTCATGTATATATCACCTGACAGTGGGATGAAAAAGATAAATCTGACTCTGTTGCTTCTATTAAGTATCTTGAGATTATGTTAAACTAGAAACATTTAGGAATATTGTGATTGCCAGATTAGATCAGATCAGGTTATGGTCTATTGTGAGAATGTCAAGTCACTGTACAAGAAACACACCAAAAGAGTAACAACCACAGCCAGCCTGGGATGATCTACCACCTGCCCAGTGTAGAAGAAGTGGGATCCATCTCGAGTACTAAGGTATCTGCAGCATAGACTTGAATGGCTGAGCTGATCATCAAGACTTTTTCTGGTCTAACTTAATCAAAAAGCACTCTAGAGGAAATTTCACCTGGCCTGTATATGTCCCTTTTTGCAGAGGACAGCAACACCTATTAACTGCATGTTGACTACAAAGGCAATCTTGACAACTAGCTCAACTCTATAAGCCTGTGTTGTAAAAGGCTAAATTCAGATATCCGAATGCCAAGCATACATTTACAGCATGTATCTGGCTTTTGAGCTCTATAAAACACTCTTTAGGCTCTGCAAGAGGCTCTTTACACGTCCGTGTCCCCCAGCAAAAGTCTCTCACTTGCATTTCATAGTCCAGAGCTCTAGCTCAGACCTTCTAGGAACAAAGGATGGGTGTTCAAGAAACAAGTCTGGGCATGCACACTGGGTGTGGAGCTAAGACACAGGTACCCAGCGGAAGTGTCTCCTAATCACATTATTCACGAGAAGGTGCCTAGAAGGCAACTTGGATATGACTCAAACTCTCAATTTCATTTCCAGAGCTTTTCTAGAGCTCTGTTAGCTCTCTCTGGGCCATCAACTTCTCAGCTTTCATTCACTGATACATATTTCCCCCTAATCATAATAAATATTTTTTAATAATAATAAATATTATGAAACATAAAAAAGGCATATTTTTAATTTCCAATATCCCCTGAAGGAGGGGTGGCATCTTGTAAACTTTCACTAGTGACACACAGTTGACCTGAGGACGTAGGTGCTTGCTGCCGTTGTAGACCAGATGGGGATGCAGCTTACTCCTTGTTTCCCAAAATGCAAGGTAAAAAATAATTACACATAACAAGGAACATGCAGGAAGGAGAGTCCATGGAGAAATTTAGCTCCTGAGTCTCCAGAACCAATACCCTGAAGTAGGTGGGAAATTGGGCAGTGTGTAACAGCTCTAAAGACTCTGCCCCTGCTGCCATGGTGTGACTGAGCACCATGAGTGTCGGTTAGGGACAGAACGGTTGTTAGCATTAGAAAATCACCTGGCATCCACATGGACTTTTTGTTTGATGAGTAATCTGGCCACGATGCTAATTCAGCATGTTTGTAAATGGAAAGTAAACATGAAAGCTTTACAGCACATCCCTCTAGGTAACAAACACAGTTTAAGTATTTCTATGTCATCTTCAGCTGTAAAACATGCTTTCCTGGCCACCCCATCCTAAAAGCATCCTTCAGACCTATTTCCTTCTATATGCAGTAGACTATTTTTATATTCTATTTTGTAAGCACTTTAGCAAGAGCAAGGGCTCTCTCAGCTTGCACTGTAACCCGCAGTGTGATTCAGGCCGTGAGTGCTAACCCGGGCCACAGTGTGACATTCACAGCAAGTGTTTGTGCCTTCAGAACCATTTACAAGATCAGACAAAAAACGCCTAGTTTGTGTGCCACAGCAAGGTTAAACGTGCGTGTATTAACAAGATGCACTACTCCAGGAGGTCACTAATGTCCAAACATTACATGCTTTGATCTGCTAAATTCAACACAGATTCAGAACAAAAACCATCAACTGGTCCCATCTATGAATCTTGTCCTTGTGAAATGCCAACAGTTCATTAACAATGGGAATCCAGATGTTCATATACCTGTGATGTTGTCGTAACTCCTGAAATTCATTTCAATGTGATCCCACTCCAGCACCATGCAGTTCTCCATGCTGGGCTGCGCAATGGCTACGAACACATCATTCTTTGAGTTGAATGTATCCACTGAAACTGACTGGTAGGGCAAAATCTGGTGAACAACAAAATCTAGAAACATACATTTTCAAAAGTTAGGATACATTTTTACTGGAAACACAACATGGTCACTGATTATAACGATTTACACTGAAAAATCAGCAGAACAGTCTGGATTTTGTGTAACACTAGCATGGAAGTGTCAGTGCTCACATGAGGCATGCAGCAACAGGGGGAAGTGTCTCCTGCTTTAGGCATCATAAACTGTCCTCTCTGGAAACATAGTTGCAAAGGAGATCGAATAGGTAAACAGTGGCAGAAATCAGATTTTCCATCTAAGCTGGCTGGTATTAATGAAATTAGGGTATCGAGAGAAAAGTCCCTTTCCCCACAGCTAGAAGGTGCTTTCCCGTCAAGCAAAATGGCCTTGCTAGAATCACTGTCAAGCTGAGAGACAGCAACTTCCAGCTGAAGTCGAATAACTTCTTAAGCCATGTAAATTTAATCACTAGCAATTTGTGTTATGCTAAACCAGGCAGAAAGTGAAATGGTATCTGAAGTTTGCCCGGGGATAACCCCATTTTGGCTAGACCATAGACAAAATGGAGTAATCAAAAACTCAGTTAACATAACGTTTTATGGGGCATTGTAAAGTAGTTTAGGCATAAAATACAACTAACCTGCAAATTACTATCCACTAGCAAACTTACCCTAGACACTAAGACTGAGGAGTTGGAGTAACTTGTAAAGACTAAGAGTGTAACTCAAAAACTCAAGATTTTTTTCTCAAAATCTAAGTGCATTTTTAGATTTAACTCTGAACTTCACCCAGGGCTAAGTCAGCAGTCAGCACAGAGCCCATCTGGGGCAAAGTGAGGAGACTTGGGTCTGATCTCTGGCCTGACAGCTGGGGAAGGTCATTATTATCAGAAAAAGCGGTATAGCAGAGCTGACAAAGAAAAGCCAGCACTTGGGTCTAGAACATGGCACAAGTGATGTATGGATACAGATATGTAGAAAAGGAAATGCATCTTCCATCACGATGGCGTTTCTCTGCAGAGTGACGCACCGCTCTGTTTCAAGCTCCATTTGCTACATGTTTTCACCACGCAGTCCTATGCTGGAAGGGCCTGAGCATGCAGGGATTTTGGTGAACTGGTAATTAAGTCCTCACTCGAGCCCCTCATTTTGGTGCATTATGAAATAATTGCTTTTGAATGAAGAACCCTCTGTCTCTGCATGCTTGAAAGCCTTGCCCTTGAGGAGTTACATTTCTGGAGAATAAAGACAGATGACTGCCATTAAACAAACAGAGCAGATTCTACAGCTGTGAAAGAAATTACAGCCTCCATTCTTCGAGGGACTATCATAAACAGAGTTTGGGCTTGATTCATAAATGCTGGTAGGAAAACAAGAAAGTTGTCTTCATACTCACTGGGAAAAATAAAAGAACTGGAGAAAGCTGACACTGAAGTACGCAGAAAGTAAAAGTAAGTGATCAATCAGGGAAGGCAGCTAACGATGGAACAATAGCACATACAGTCACTCAGAATCAAAATATTTTTTAAATCTTGAAAAAAACCCAAGCCAAAACAAACCAAAACCCAAACCCCTAATCCTGAAAAAGACATCTCTTGAAATCTGAGCAGTTGTGAAACACTCCAAGGAATCTGTGAATTAAAACAAACCAGTCTATGTGTTGATACCCACTGCTCATTCAGAAATGATTCAGTGTTAACACAGCTATTTTTACTTGCACCTGTCATTTGGCTCTTTATAACACTGGATGAGTAAAAATGGGTAACAAAATCAGTCATAATCAGTAAAAATCAATAAATGTTGGTTTTAGCACCAGCTGGAAACACGACACTCTAATGTACAACAGGGTTAGCCAGTAAAGAGATGCTGCCACATCAGGACTGCCAGCAATTCAGGTCTTGGAGGCTTGACTTAGTTTTACAGGCAGGTCCACATACCTTGCTTTAATTCTAGAAAGAGCTTGTGCAGTAAATATGGTGTGTGTGTGTGTGTGTGTGTGGAGGTGGTGTCCCAACATTATTCTCTTTGAAGCTAAATCAGCCTGCACAGGAGAGGGAAGAGGATGCAGCCTTCGCTTCCCCTGTGCTGCTGGCTGCCTGGTCTGTTGCCCTCTTCTTCTCGCCCTAAGGCATGGTTTTACTCCCCCTGTCATGGTATTCCCCCTGTGCTGCTGGCTGCCTGGTCTGTTGCCCTCTTCTTCTTGCCCTACGGCATGGTTTTACTCCCCCTGTCATGGTACTCCCCCTGTCATGGTTTTAACACTGCTTTCTGCTGGCTGGGAGCTCGGGTGGTGTGTCCCCACATCCTTCAGCCACCCACTCTGCCTCTGCTCCTGCTGCTGAACTGGCATTAGCCATCATGGATGAGGGACCCAGCACTCTTGTTGCTAGGCTGACTTCCCCTCCACTGCTCTGGCTGATCCCAGCACACAGGAGTGCTGATGCTGGCAGAGAGAGATGGAGCACACAGGGAACGCTGGAGGACACTAAAGAGAAAGAGAATGATCTGTTTGGGCAGCAGCTCCTAAACTGCACTCTGTGACTTGGTCCCACTCTCCTCACATCCTTTGTTCCCCAAGGTAGAGGCTTCTACCAGGACCTGGGTGTGCTGTCAGGGAGCATTAGCCATCCATTTCCATCTTCCACCACAGCAGCACAGGTGATCTCCAGCACAGGAGTACAGAGCAGGTAACTCTTAATTTGCAAACTACCTTCCTTCCGGCCAGTGGGAAAAGAGAGAAGACAATCCCAGCTAGGTAAAGAAAGGGGAAACCAAGCTTTCAAAGCTCAATGAGATGATCCCTGCCTGCAGGGCTGGGCAAAGCAGGTCCCAGGCATGCACACAGCCTGTTCTCACTGACTGTGGGAGTGTGAGGCCCATTTCCCAGCCTCCTGAACATAAGTTACATGTCCCCCACTGTGCTTATAGCCACAGCACAGCCCCCTTGCACAGTGCTATGGGACAACAAGAAGAAACGAAATGAAATAGCTTGACCTGCTTCCATGATGTAAGCTGTGAGACACGGGAAAGAGGGATGCTATCACAAAGAGTTACAAGGACAGATCACCAACACTGTGAATTGCTTTCGCTGTGAAGAAGCAATAGGAGCATTTTGTTCTTTGGCTTGTTTTGATTTGTTTTTTATTTGGCAGCACCTCTTTCCCTTTCTCCTCCTGTTACCATTGTACCAGTTCAGTGGATGCAATGAACCAATGCAGCCAATGAGATGTATGTTTTACCAAGCAAACGGCTTTGTTACCGCATCCTACAACCAATCATGCTCAACAGAGTACCAGAGACCAGAAATAATGGTCTCATCACATCTGGCAAAGGAGGGAAATACAATACTGAAGACTAAAATGAATGAAAGAGGTTTGCAGAGCACTGCTCGTCATCAACTGGGAAAGGAGACTGCACACAGAATATGGTACAAGCCTGAGCCTGTGACCAATCAGTCCTCAAGGAATAAATATGGACATATTTATGATCTCTTTGGATCTGAGCAAAGCAAAGGCAGAGAAGGAAAAAGCAGCTGTGGCCTGACACCACAGACCACCAAGGACACCAGAGGGTTATAACTTGAACAAGGTAACTTCCAGTTCAGTGCAGGTGACATGATGCGGGCTCAAACGTGACACATTCCCGAAGATCTGCATTTCTGCTCTACTGATCTGTTTTGTCTTTTACAGGCAATTCCTGCATTTTCCTCTTGGCACTCTGTAAGGACGCCAGAGCTCCATGTCTCCCACACCCTCCACCTTCGCTATGCACTGGAGCTCTGGGAAGCCTGCTGCTGCCCACCCCCAGGCCAGAGGGGTTCAGCACACAGCCTTCCCAGAGAATGACTGGTCTGAAAATGCCCTCTGCTATCTGAAGAGCATATTACAGTTACACACTGTGTTGCGAGAGCACTCCTTTGATGGCATTTGAACAAATACTCAGCTGGGCAATCCTTGCATCACGTTAATGTCTTAGCTCCCCAGCAAACTACAGCATGTGAAATTACATTCATGCTTGGAGCAATTTCACCTACAGCAGACCAAGGAACTAACATTAAGGGTGAATTTTGCCTGTTGCAACCTCGTAGTTAGGTTCCTAGGTACAAAAAGATGACAGAAGGCAGGTAGGCCAGTACAGGTGTGAGGAGCAGGTAGATAAGGCTTGCTCGTCTGCACTTTTAGTGCTGTGCAATTGCTTAAACCACACTGCAATGAAATAAAGCGGCTTCTACTTTGTACTTTGGCATCTCAGTGACTTGGCAGACACAGGAATGTAACAGGTACCATTCTAAGCTACACTGCTCTCCTGCTTTTGACATCCTTTATGTAGCAGATTACCAAGCTTTACCCCTGCTAGTCTTCTGATGTCCTTCTGAATGTCGAGTTCTCTTTTCCCTTAGATATTGCCCTTGGATTACCATTCCCTGTCATGAAATTTCATTTTACATTACTAGTAATCAACTTTCCTATTGTCTTTTAATAGTGATGACTTGATAACATGTGAGAACTTGAATGCCTCTGGTATTACTGTACAGAAAAAAGGCAGAGTGCTGACATCATATACATGAAAGATGAAAAACAATACCCGCAGCTGATATACTCAGTTATATGATGTGACTACATTTAAAGATAGGTAACTGCGGCTGTTCAGTCATAAAATAAGAGCATAACCACATGCAAGTTTCTCTTCACTTCCTTTAGCATGCTTTACATTACCTAAAATAAAAATCAAGATCCTAAACAAGACAGTAATGAGAATATTATTGGACATTTCCCACAACTTAATGGAGTTCCATGAAGAACAGCTGGCAGTATTGCCACCACTTTTGATGCTATTAAATCGTGGCCTATTGAATAAAGATAACAGATACAGCCACATTATTTTAACTTCTTTCCATTGCTTTCTGTGAAATACAGAGATTTTGGGAAGCTCACAGCCATAACTATATGGCCTTACTCCAGATAATAGAAAGCATTCTGTGATGAAAAGTAAGTCGCAAAGGGAGTCATAATCAAGTCTTTTGGAATACGAATAGTCAGAGCACTTCTTCCATTATCATTTAATCCAAATAAAAACTCGGTACTTACTTTGACTTCGAAATGTAATTTTCCCATTTTATGCTTATTCTGGTACTTGGGAGTGCTTTGTATGTAACCCTTTCCTCCCCCCAGGTCATGCTCACAGAAGCAAAAAGGCATAGTCTAAACTTCTGATATTTAACCATTTGTAGTGTGCTTAAAAATATACATTCTGAATACCTGTAGTGGTGCATTCATAATCAAAACTTGTCACATCATTTAACTTCTTATCCTGATATTCTGCTGGACCAATACACAGGACATCAGAAACAGTGGAATTTGTCATCTTTAACCACAAAAACAACCACTTGGCTTTGCAGTCACACTCAAATTTATTTCCCCTTAAATCTCTAAAAAAACACACAGAAATAAACATATTTGAAAAGGTTGATAGCAATACGAATACTACAGAACTGTTATCACCTTGACATGCTGAGTTTAAAAACACCTGAGTAGCCTTGAATTGTTTCTGAACTGAGAACAGGGAAGTTTCTTCAGTTTTATTTGGACTCTCTTACTATGAACTCTCCTTCACTAAGTGTTGTCCTTGGAAAAACTGTTTCAATCTAGGAAATATGCTCACATATAATCATAGTAATGGAGCTCTGTGATTCACATGTACAGTCACTCACGTTTATAAATTTTCATAGGATTAGGACTGTAATGTAATAAATCCTGACAGCCTGGTTGCCTGCTGCAAGCCTCCTTCCCTCCATCTACTGCTGACACTGATAAATCCCATTCCTTCACTAAACTATTCCAGTACTGCTGGTTGACAGAGTGGCCTTGCTGGCACCATTTCTGTGTTACATTAAAATACAGATGTAAGGCTTGTATTTTTCGAGTCACTGCTGATGTGTGGTCAATTTAACCTTCCCCTACTAATGTATGTGCAATTTCAGCACTGTACTTGTTCTTCGATCTCCTGGCAATTTTTGTTGTTTACAATTACACATTGCTGTCTGGGAGAGCTAGGCCAAAAATAGGGGAAGCTGACCATCAGCTCAGTTATACAAGACAACACTGACAGTAAGTCAACAATGTGCTACAACTACATAAAAACATGAAAAAAAGTGGCTTTTTTAAATGAATGCCTTTCATTAATATAATCTCAGGGGATGCATGCACAATAACAGGTAAAAATGTTCAGAGAAATTGTAGTTTTAAAATCTGTTGTCTCCCTTTCCCTAAAAAACAATTTACATGAAACATCAAAAAGAAGTACAATAATGCAAGCTATGTACAGCAGCATGAGAAACAACAGTGATTTGGGAAACAGCAGTTATTTTAGAGGAGTCTAGCAAGTAAACAATTTTAAAATTAGGAAAGCTAGCACAACAAAAGGCACATTTCTTTCCTGTGCAGGTATCAGGTACAGCACCACATAAACCCAGAATGTAAAAGTCAAGAGTAACAGAGTGACAGAATTAGGCAGCCAGTAGAAAGATTCTCATTACTTACAGTTCAATTAAAGAATCTAAATCACTGAAGACATCTCTTGGCAGAGCTTTGAGATGGTTATTGGCCAAAGAACTAGGAAAGAAAGTCAGAGCTTAGTACCATTGCTGCCTCTTGTCTGGCTGACTTATTAAGTCTGAGCTCACCTACAGTTGTTAGAACTGTCCAACCACTGGCATTGTTAATAGTTATAAGAAACAGGCACGTATTAAATATTCTTATTCAAGAATGGAGATTGCTTGAAGATCATGAAAAAGTAAAATACATGAAACTTTTTTATTGCCCAGGTTCAAATGCAACACACAGAGCAATCACTGAGCATGCTGAAGAACCAGGACTGATAATCACAAGTACACAGTGTGACGGTGGTAGCGGTTCAGCATCCACGGGCAGCAGCTGCATCCCAGCACGAGCTGTGAGTGTGCACAGGCAACCCAACATGCCATGGGGCTGCCCCAGCAGGAGTTCTTTTAAGGCCAGTTTTTAACTTGAGGGAAGCATGCTGCTGACAGCAGGAGGAAGCTGATGCAGGAGGGGAAGAGAGGTTTTCGTTGTAGCAGAAAAAACAGTGGCCCCCTGAAGAGTTTTGTTCAAGCAGAAATTACTCTACCAAGTGTTAAATAACTTACAGGTGAGTCAGGTCTCGAAGGCCACGAAAAGCGTTTCTTGAAATGGTTTCAATTTTGTTTCCTTCAATGAATCTAGGAAAAGAAAAGAAAAAAAAAAATCTTTTGAAAGACTTTATAATTAGCATTACCAGTGCTTTAAGCTATGGCTTCCAAATTCAGCAGGTTCCTCAGCAGAACCTTCAGACTTAAAAGTGGGGAAGCCTCATTGGAGCTCATTTTCCCTTTACCACTTTCCTTGGGTGGACTGCAAGGAATGATGCAAGTACCAGATAGCAAAAAGGACAGCAGCATCTGACACAAACATCCAGCAGAAGGGGAACAAAACAGATACGGCAAAAAACATTACTCCTCTGTTGGTTAATCCTCTCAGGGTGTGTTGTGTGATGCAAGAGACCTGTGTAGGAGAGGTTTCTGACGCGGCCTTTGAAAGCTGAGGTCCTACATTCCTCTCACAAATCACCTGCACCGTAACACCACAGGGCAGCACAGAAGTGCCAGGGCTGCCTGAGCTGCAGACAGACACTCTGATGGGCAGCTCCCGTGGCTGCACGCACTGTCCCACCTCGGCACCCACAGAGCCGTGACATGAACTGCACACATACAAAGCCTGCGTAAACGGCAAGACCGGTGTCTTGTTCTTCTTGCTGCCGCAGTTCAGCTCCCTCCAGCCAGGACACCACTTCTGCAGGGTGCCCACCTTCACACAAGTCACGGCTCTGTGCACTGGGGGAGTAATGACAGGCACGTATCGATTCCAGGAGCATGCTGCTCCTCCTTGACTGCATGTCAGCATTTAAAGAAAGCATAGATATTTGAGCATTTTGACCCCCGCGCACTTGAGGACACATCCCTAAATACATCATCAGCCCTGCAAAACAATTGCAGCCAGGTGGCCATCAAGATATTGCATGGTACAGCAGTACCTGGATGAAGACAACTGCATGCTGACTTTATAAAAGGTTTCACGAGATATGTCTCACTTCTTCTATACATCCTTGTTTGCCTTCCACAGAAATAGAGGAAAAATGCTATGAGCCAAGGTCTCTTCAAAAGAGAGTCAAGATGGGGATGTGCGAGATGCCAAGTGCTCTTGGTTCTGCTGTTCAGATGTAGCCAAAATCCTTCATGAAGTGACTGGGACACTGACTGCATGCAAAAGGTGCAGATAAGAAAGTGTTGTATCTACACAGGTGTCAGAGGAGGTTTAACTGTTCCAAGGCTGCCTGGGGACATGAATTCAAATCGCAAAGCAGAGAGCCAAACTGCCTCCTGATCAGCACCTGGCATCCCTGCACAGTGCCAGCTCACCAGTCCGTGCAAATAAACATGGCTTCATGGCACACACTGCAGCAAGATGATGCAAATCTGGGCTGGGACTCAGTAATCTGCTGGATTCCTGCGTCACCAAACCTGGCCTGAAAGGGATGCTACCCTGGGAATGCCACTCGGTTCACCAGCAAAACTCCCGTCTTTATCAGACCTGTCTTATACAGACTGTACATGGAGCCAGATAGTTTAAGGGCGCATTGAATGCCACTGTCAGTGCTGCAAGCTCAGCAGGGCACAGCTGGAGGTATATTATCTATATATATATATACATATAAAAGTATCTGCTGCAGGTACTCCCCAGCAGCTCTTTGTTTGGAGACTTAGCTTTGTACATAAAGAAACTTGTTATTCTTGTTTGTCAGAGAGGTTTTTTTATTCTCTGTAAGGTCTGATCACCGGTAACTGAGACACAAGTTACAGAAGCTGTAATGCTGTTACTGGCTACATGGCCACAAAAACCCAGAGAAAGGTCACTCACACCTGATTCCCAAAAGGTGGAGGTGTGATTTGCTGGGAATAGGAAGCACTCTGTGGACTTGGCAGGGAGGGCGACCACAGCCATTAACTGAGGCCACTTGTTCAGCTGCTGCTAAAGGAAACTCAAGCTGTAAGGCTTCAGCAGTTTTCATGCTGTTCCCTGCCTTGCAGCTGACAAGCAGGGAAAGAGATTGACCCTTTGACCAGATGAGGAGAGGCAGGACTTCTTTCAGACTGCGGTCTCTCTGCACCCACCAATGCAACCAGGACAGCCTAGTATGCTGCTGGGACAAGCTCATCAGCACTTGAAAGCAAGTAATTCATGACTTAACACTAAAATGGTTTTCTTCCTTTTTACAAACATATTGAAAATTACTTTTTTCCCTGTAGACACATGGAAAAAAGAATGATTAGGGAGAACACTGTCTCTGAAAATCCTCTAAAAAATCTGAATCATGGATTTTAGAATATACCATTTACCATTATCCTCTATTTCTTGGTCTGCAAATTCCAGTGTTGGCTGCTCCACACGTATCAGACTAGTAAACCTGAATACAACCCACCTTAACACCTATTTGTCTGCACTCAGTTTTATGGGCATTGGTCTTCCTCTGGAAAAATACAGAAATGTTTTCCACAGCTACCTTTCAGCATTAAAAGGTGGGTGGAAAGAGGGATTTCTTTCAGATCATATTCCAAGTTTCAAACATACCAGCTCGTGTCCGGTAACACAGAGAAATGGCAGTCCTTTGGAGTATGAAGTGAGGACAACCTGGTACCAGGGATAATACTTTTTTAAAAATTAAAAAGGGTGACCTAAAAAAAAAAAAAAAATTGGAAAATGAAGATACTGTAAAAATCAAGTGAACAAAGTAAAGAAAAGGAGAGTTAAATAAATATAACTTAAATAATTGCAATAATGTATATTATATGAAATATATATTTATATATTCATATATTTATCATTATTAATAATATGAAGATAAACGCCACAGGCATTAAATGGGGAAGCAGAAAAAAGATGAAGTTGGAAAAGAAAGCAAGCTGGGAGAAAAGAATGAGCCAGGCAATCAGGGTTGCTTTGGGCAGTACACAGATACCCTGCGACTCCTCTTCAGGCTGCCAGCAGGCCAGGAGAGGCTTTCCCACCTCTTTCCTGAGGTTCAAAGCCACTCGACAGCGTTGGCACTGTTCTGGAAAGCCAAGCCAATGCCTTTCAGTGTACTGTGATTGCCACCTTCCATTCATGGCTTACTTTAAAAATCCACTTGTAACCTCTGAGAAAGGGTGAGCCACTGTAAAGAACATTTGCACAGGAGCAGAACATAAATCCTTCATCCCCCCTGCTCCTGGGAATCACAGTAAAGACTAAGACTCCACAGTGGGAATCTTGGCAACTTATCAAAACATCTTGATTTATAAAGGACAGGGGAAGACATAAAATACCAGACTTACAGGTACTCTAGATGGAAGAGACCAGCAAAGGCGTCATCTCGTATAACAGTGAAGGAATTGGAGTTTAGCAAGCTGAAAATAGACAGCAGGCATTAAGAAAGCACATTAAAACTTGACACGCTGGATTATGCCCGTTGTGTTTATTGCCCATGATCAAACCAATCCTACTGACTCGAGCCCATACTGCCCCACCAGTGTTGCACACATAGACCTCTGTGGAACCGCCTATTACAAGAAAAAAACAAACCAAAGGCATAATGTGATGCTAGTTAATGTCCACTACTCCCCAGGAAAAATGCTCACTGTGCCATCCACCACGCTAAATGCAACCTGACCCTTGACAATCTGATCCCCTGAAAAGGACAAGAAATAGCAAAACTTCTTGTTTGGTCTAAAAATCAAATGCTACTCAAAAGAAGTCATTTTTGGAAAATTTCCGAATTTTCCAAGTGAACATGTCTACATTAATCACTTTATTAGAGAAACTTATTAATCCTCTTTTTGTCTGGTTTTAGGCATTTTACTAAAATTAATTTGGAAGACTAATGAACATGAAATGCAAACTTTCCCTGTGATCCTCGGTTATTATGCTAATGCTAGACAAATACTCGCTAAATTATCCCAAAGAAATCTGACAAAGATGCAGGCTGCCATTAAAAATAAATCCTTACATTACTCTTTTACCATGGCTACTGCCACAGAGGACACAGGAAGTACCCAAGTGATCAATTATGTATGTATCTCTTTTCCCATTTAATCATTCTTTTTTCTCGTGCTTGAAGGAAAGTCACAAATTACACCGACAAAACCTGTCAGGGCCCAAGGTGCTGGTGGTGGTGCCAAACCCCTCTGGCTCCCATGCCTGATCCACCGCATAAAGTGACATTAGCAGCTCTGATTTTCTCAACCTCTGCCCCACCACCTCACACACGCCAATGTCTCCTCCTGGAATCTGCTACAGCTAAGGAATAGAGATAACCTTCATGTGCTCTTCCACCCTCTTTCCAGTAGCGCTACCCAAAACAAGCCAGATTCCCCTCATCCTGAGTTTTCCACCCATGGTTTCTCTCAGCCCACCCTTGGATTCATCCCTCCCCAGCTAGCACAGGTCACCTGGTTGTCCCCATTCCCTAGTGGGCAAAGTCTCTCTGCTCTCTTCCAGGGGCTCTGTGCTGGGCCCCAAGGCCCACAGGCACTTAAGTTTGGGACTGGTGCCACACAAAAGAAGGTGCAAGCCCCCACCCCTTGCTCTGCTCACTTCTCCCCAGTGTTTTCCATGGGATGCTGCTCCTTCAGATAGTGAGTCAAGCCTTTGAGTCAAACGAGGCAGGGGTGCCCAAGAAGAGGCCATCACACTAGCAGAGGCCTTCAGGGACTATCTCTTGCTCAGACCAGTTTTAACACCTAGCTCTGTGGTGAGACCTTAGCCTGGGTGCCTCGCACCTTTTTGCTTCACTTTTCTTTGCAGCGTGTCTTTTCTTAGGGAGGACGCCAGTCCTTGCTAGGGGAGGAATGGAGGGTCTGTTTGGTATCAGGCATCACAGGCAGGCTGAACCGGTCTACGCAGGGCACAGATGAAGCCACTATCAGAGAAACAGGCACACAGGCTCCCCAGGGGATTGTACCGCACTCTGTGTCTCCGTGCCTTTCCACTACTGCCTTCCAGGACAGCTAAAGTAAGGCAAGTTTGGGTACGTGCCTGAGCTGCAGGCACACACCTAACTGCAACGGGAACAACCAAGCGAGGGGCCCAAGGTCAGGAAGGAGGGAGCGCTGCTGAGTGCCAGAGCTGGACTGCTGTCCCCCAGGACAGAGGCCCACCAGGTCAGAAGGCATCCATTGGAGGGGCTACCCTCCAAGTTGGACACCAAAGCCCAGAGTCATGCTGCAGACACCACCAGCACTTCAAACGCTTGCTTTCCTCCGAGGAGTGTCCCAGCAGCCTCTGCTCACCCCCATGACTCCCACAACGTCCCAAAGCAAATGCTGAGACTCCTGGGCACAAAGTGAGCCCGAGTGAGGCACCACATGAAAACTCAGCACTATAAACTTACTGAAGCTGGCGGCGTGAGAGGGTTTATATAACAGGGAACTTGGGGTATCATAAAACATTTCGTCCTCCTTCAGTAACTAAGCACACATTTTATGAAGTGGTTTATGAACGGAAAACGCATCCCTCTGTTATGAAGCAGCAGCTACATCACGGGATGCTGCACAAGCTGGGAATGTCCCCGTTACCCCCAGTCCTACAAGGACACCCATAACTCAGTTTAGGAGGTGCAGACAAAGTGCTAGCTGGCCGCTGCCCTTTCCAGTGCCATACTTACAGCAGCTGCAGGGAGGGCAGGTGGGAAAACATCCTGTCCTTGACTTCGGCGAACGTCCCGTTTACCAAGCTCCTGTTAGGAGAGAAACCACCCATGAAGCGGGGCCGCCCAGCATCCGACACCACCTCACCTCCCTCCCCGCTCCTTGCCCCGCACTCACAAGGACCCCAGGCCAGGGGGCAGCCCGCGGGGGGCCCCCGCTGCCCCGACGCACAGCGCCGACTCCCGCCAGCAGCTGCAGGGCGGCCCGCAGCGCGGCGGCCTCCGCGGAGCCCCGGGCAGCGGCAGCAGCAGCACCGCGCAGAGCGGCAGCAGCCGCAGCGGCACCGCCATGCCCGCACCGCCGGCACCGCCGCCGCCTCCCGCGCCCTGACATCAGCGCGGCGCCGCCCCGGGGCGGGCGGGGAAAGGGGGGTCCCAGGCCGGGCGGTGCGAGGGGCGGTGCGAGGCGGCGGACGGCATCGCCCGCTGCCTCCAGTGGGGGGGATGCGTGACCCTGCCCCGCCGGCACGCAGAGGGCGTCGCTGTCCCCCACCCCTTGGTGTTGGTTGAGCGCTCAAGGCCAGGTCGGAGGTGTAGCGAGGTGAGGGTCGGTCTCTTCCCCCGAGTAACAAGCGATAGGACAAGAGGTAACGGCCTCAAGCTGCACCGGGGAGGTTTACATTAGGGAAAAATTCTTCACCGAAAGGGTGCTCAGGCACTGGAACAGGTTTCCCAGGGCAGTGCTGGAACCACTGTCCCTGGAAGTGTTCAGAAACCGTGTAGATGAGACCCTCAGTGATACGGTTTAGTGGTGGACTTGCCAGACCTGAGGTAATAGACTTTGTGATTTTAAAGGCCTTTTCCAACCTGGTTGATTGTATGATTCTAACTGTAGCAAGACCAACTCCAGGGATGTCTAGTCAAGAGAGAAGCAGGTGGATGATAACACTGTAGAATTATAGTTGCTTTGCAGTAGTAATATGTGTGTTAAGTAGTAATTGATCAAATCATGATGGATCTGAATGCTTGAAAGGTATCAGAACTGTGTTCTGAAACCAAATTCTGGTGCCCCAATTTGAACGGGACACCACGTGCACATGAATGAAATAATTACTCTTTTAACTCTATCCTTAGTGTCCGAGCCTTTTCCCTTGGTCCACATGGGCCCATTGCAAGGATTTTGTGACAATCTCCACTGCTCAGTTTGTGTTTGCTGCCTCTCACCATTGACTACACTGCTCCAGGACAGCCTTCCGCCAGGTTGTTGAAAACAGCAGTGAGACTCCTCTTCTGTGTGCTGAGCTGACCCAGGTCTCGTCGCCCTCGCCCATACATAATCCCTCCAGCAGGCAAAAAATCAGAATGTATGAGCAACACCTGAGTTAGCAGGTCAATTCCTTTGTCGTTTCATTAGATGGAAACAAGACAGAAATTATTTGAGGTCAGTATTATCCCCAGTTTTCTTTCCTTGGTTTTATCTTTTCAGTGATTTTAATGATTCATGTAGTACACCTCTTTGCAGGAGCTATTACACACAGCATCTTAATTCAACAACCACAATAGTCTCAGGATGCTTATTTCCTTTGTAAGCAGACAGAAATTGTTGTGATCTGTGAGCCCTGTCGGATTTCCTGTGATTCTTTTCCAGCTGAGTTATGGGTGCTTTATCCTGACGTCACTGTAAGGCCCCCCAGAAATAAATACAAGAACACTACCAGAAATCAAAAGCTTTTGATGCTGTGTGTCATGGAATCCTGCTGGACAAAATGTCCTGCACACAGCCACAGAAGTTCATAATATGTTGGGTGAGCAATTGGCTGATGGATCAGCTCAAAGGCTTATAGTACATGGAGTTACATCAGTCTGGCAGCCAGTCAGCAGTGGGGTTCCTCAGGGTTCAGTTTAGGGCCAATGTGCTTTAATGTTTTTATAAGTGACCTGAACATATGAATCAAATGTACCCTAAGTAAGTTTGCAGATAATAGCAAACTAGGAGGGACTATGGAGTCCCTCGAGGATAGAGAGGCCTTACAGAGAGACCTGGATAGGCTAGAGTTGAGCAATCACCAACTGTATGAAAGTTAACAAGAGCAAGTGCTGGATTCTCCAACTGGGACAGGGTAATCCTGGTTACACATAGAAAATGGGGGATGAGAGGCTGGAGAGCAGCCCCTCAGAAAGAGATCTTGGGGTTTGGGTTGGTGGCAAGTTGAATAAGAGTCAACAGTGTGCTCTGGCAGCCAAAAGGCTGAGGTTGCTTGGTTTGTTCAGCTTGGAGAAGGCTAAGGGGTGGCCTCATCACAGTCTACAGCTTCCTCAAGACAGGCAGCGGAGGGGGAGGTGCTGATCTCCACTCACTGGTGACCAGTGATAGGACACAGAATGAAGCTGTGTCAGGGGAAGTTCAGCTTGGCCACTGGAAAAGGTTCTTCACTGACAGGATGGTCAGTCCCTGGAACAGGCTCCTCGGAGCCTCCTCAGAGTCATGGCACTAAGACTGTCAGAGTTCCAGGTGCATCTGGGCGATGATCTTACGTCATATGATTTAGTTTTAGGTGGTCCTGCAAGGAGCAGAGAGTTGGACTCAATGGTTCTTGTGTGCCTTCCAATTTGAGATATTCTATGATTCTATGAAATAAATGCACAACAGTAACTTCCCAAAGCGGCAGCAAAGTTGTGATGTTCCCTTGAACCAGGCAAGACATTTCTCCATAAAGTATAGCTGCTGTGGCCATCAAGGGATGCTGCTTTGGGAAGCCTTTGATGTAGCCACCCTTTCCAAGTGGCACTCAACACACTGCCAGAAAACAGGGTTTCAGGGTTTGGTATTGCTACGAGGTTTTAAACCAAAATATGGCAAATACGGCAAATGCCATATTGGTATGGAAAGCACCTTCTCTAGAAGATGCACACCTGTTTCACCCCAAAGAATTTAGGACCCTAATTCCACCACTTTCACTCATGCTAAGCTGTTTCATGGCGACCTCTAAAAATCCCAGGACACTTCAAACAGGAAACCTGCTGTCACTGCTCACAATTAATTTTGCATACAAGGTGTTTTCTGATTTAACTGATTTAAATGCAATTTATTTGGTGATCATATCCATCTCACTGGGGGGTGGGGGAAGAAGGATTTTGGATTTTCCTCTGCTCTTCCCACCTGGGGTGTTTTGTGCAGCTTCACCTGCAGCAGCCCTGCTTCACTCAGCAAGAGACTGCCAGGCACAGACCACCCTCTCTGCAGTACTGGAGATGCCAAGGAGCCTTCCTTGCAAGTCAGAGGAGGATGAGGTGAAAGAATTGCAGGTGCATCAGGGCTGGGGTACTGTGCAGGAGGAAGCCAGCATGGAGAGTGAGGGCTTCGCTGGAGGCTGAGGAGAGCCTGGAGTGCCAGCAGGACACAGCAGACGGCCCTGTCTTGCTGAAATTAAAAATAAGTGATTGCTTTGGAACATTCACATGGCAGAAAACAGGTGGGGGGGCTGGGTAGAAAGATAAATTTGCATATACATACACACATATAAATTGCCTTAAAAGAACATTAAAAATCTGCTTGTCTTAAAAAGTGATGTCGATCGTATCCACACAATATGCGTATGATTTAAGCAGTAGCCCTGCATAAAAACAAAATCCTCTTTCTTTTTTGAGAAAAAAAAATGCATTGAAAGAAAGCCAAAAGAATGAGAAACAACACTGAAGTGTGCGTTCTGTTTCTTTCCTTCACATTCCAGTTCATAAGCTCAGGTGATTTTTTATGTAGACTTGCAGGTGCATCCATTTAAGTCATGCTACAAATAAATGCAGTCAACTGCATATAAGTGATTGTGCTATCAGATAGCCATAGATAAAATGGCACTTCAAATGGGTAACACAAGGAAAGAAGCATTCAGACAGCGTGTCAATGGGCATGATATAAAAACCTGAACAGATATGTGAGGTGGAAAGCACATGCCATGCCTTTAAACAATCACTGCAACTGAGTGTGCAGAGGAACATGCAGGTCCCCCGAGACACTGCTTGTACCCCCAGTCAGACATCTGCAATGGTGTACATGATTCTTTAAGTGGATCTTTAAGTTAAATGGAAAATATCCCAATTCCCAGGTAAGTATGGCTCAGACATTTTGTCACTTTGATGCATTATGTTATCACTGTCACTTCTGCCAACACGATGACTTTCTCTTTTCCAAAATCTCAGATATTTATCTGGGATTGCAAAAAGAAATGGAATTAGACAAATATTTAGGACCACATAAATATAAAAATAAATACCCTGATGTGAAAGTTGTCAGCTCTGTTTCTTTGCAGATCAGGAGGGTATTTCCCACACCTTCTCATTTTTGCTTCTCAATCCATTTCTCATAAACTCCTGCTTTACTGAGTAAATATTAACATAAATGCTTTCACTCTTTTTTTCCTGTAGCTTGCCAGAAGTGGACAGGAGTGGACAGAAAGCTGCTGATTAGCTCACCCCGTACAACATGTGAAGTATAGAAGGGAAGAGCACTTCAACCTTTTGTCTGAGAAAACTTAATTTCCAGGTTAATTTGCAAATAAAACCAGTTTTTGTTGGATCATGGCTGACCACCTGCCCAAAGAAAGAAATTTGGAAAAAATTGTGGGTGAGAGGCAAGTCTGTCAGTGGAAGTGTTCCCACTATGAGGATTCTTAATTGCTTGGTGACCCTGCTGTGGAGGAAGGTATGGGAAAATTAATGCTCTGAGCAATATTCATCTTGCTGAGTGTTTTCCTTTCTTTCTTCAGTCATGGTTGATGTGACCTTTTTGGACTCCAACTGCTAGAGGAGATGTACTGCAACATGCAGAGTACATTATTGTTATCTTGAACATTCTGCAGCTTTCATACCAAATGTTTAGTCTGCTTGGTCAGGATTAAATGTCCTTTGCTTTTGACTTCTGCACATTTCTGGTGCAGACTGTACACCTGGTATGTTGCTGCAGTTTCCCTTTAAAGAAGCACAAAAGCAGTTTTCTCTGCTGAAATGCAGCTCTACAAGGTAGGCTTTTATGAAACCCATTTAAAAAACCCCATATTGTCAGAAATCAAACAAAGTACAGCTTGCCAAATCCTTCTTTGGGAATGCTGGCAAGTCCTCTGCAGTGGCACCCTGCTGTGTGCCATGTGTGGTGGAGGTGGTTATTCACATGATAGCAGAAAAAGAGGACTTGATCACATGTACTGTCCTGGTTTTCCAAAAGGCCCCTAAACACGAGTTCACGGTGGCTCCGAACCCCCGGATCTGGACAGGACTCACTGTGTAAAGGGGAACAGGCAGAACACGTTCGGGTGCCCCAGAGATTTTCACATGTAGTTTCACCTACGGTCCTACCCTGCAATAAATCTTCTTGAGAAAAGGTATTAGTAGCATATTAGCACCATGTATGCAATAAAAACTTAATAGACATAACAATCCACATGCCTTTCTCTTTCTTCACTTGTGAATGCCTAAGACACCAAAGGAGCTGCAAGTTATTAACTGAAGAACAAAATGAATGGAGTCTTACCTAAGGCTGTATGTCCACATCCCTCCACGCCTCCCCTCCCTGCAGCATCCTCACCCACCTGGGATCTGCACTGCCCCACTACCCCAGTTTCATCAACCTCGTGCAATGGTCACTCTCCTTGTGTGTCCCTCATCTCTTCTTCCCCCTGGCTGTCAGTGGGAACTCAGGATCTCTGTGTCCTCCATCCTGCTCTCCAAACTGGTTCAAACTGAATGAGCTCAAAGTTATCAAAGGATTCTGGCAAACAGACACAAATGCAAACAGATGATAGTGCAATAACAGAACTCTCATTTCCTTAGGACGCCAGGCAAAAGAAAAATCCTATAGACAGCATGACAATTCTACAAAAAAAAGAGATTTTCATGTTTGCAGGATGACTCCATTTCACTATGTGAAATTTGGTGTGCTACAGAACCTCCTAAAAATCAATAAGGAGTTTTAATTTTCTCTTTCCACCTTAATCTTGGAAAAACTATTTCTAAATTAGACTTGTAAATGAAAGTAAAATTCATCCTTTATGTTCTTAAAGACGGAATATCTATAGTATTTGCTGCAGAAAAAGTGGTCCACTTGTGGGTGGTTTATGTCCTTTGAAACCAATTGAACAGAATTACTGCATGTTTTTCAATATATGGCCAAAGCTCTGATAACCTGCAGTCCTTCAAAAGCATAGGCACTTGAAAATAAATCCTTACATAACCCGTAATCTCAGATAACCCACAAAAAGAGACAGGGAGGCTGTGGGAGAAGGAAAGCAGACTTTGTGGGTATCATGGCAGGGGACTATTAGGATACTGAAAGCTAAATTTTGCCTTGTATATACCTGTTCAATGACAAATTGTACAATCAGCTAATAAATTTTAATGCCGCTTGATCAACTGCAGTTCCCTGACCATTTCACCCCAATTCCACTTATTGATTTCCTGCTCACTGAATTACTTCAAACTTTCCCATTCAAGCCAGTATTGCTGGGTACAGCACCCTTATGGAACAACCCATCACTACATTGTAGAAGAGCACCAATTCTCTGCAGTCCCAATTTCCCTGAAAATTATCCCAAATTGCCTTCTGCACATTTGAGATGAAGCTAATGTCCATCACACAACAGGCACTACTCAGCTGTGAGGTTGTGAATGCCAGTTAGACTTAATCTGACACAGCTTTATTTATGCTAGAAAGTACTGATATTTTCTGAATTTCAGGAAAGTCAAACACCATTTTTTCAGCAAAAAAGGACAGGCAGAACAGTCCAAGATTACCCAAAGGGATGGGGAGCACCTTGGCTGTACTGGCAGCATAGCATTTGGCTAGATTTTTCTCATCTTCCTCTTAATTTCTATGTGGGTTTGGTCCATTGTGCAGCCTGGGCATGCTAAATGCTGCTGGAAGTGTGAAGGTGCAGTGATGACCAAAGTGTTGGAAAAAGCAAAGTTTTATGCGAAGTTTTTATGTTAGAACTAGTTAGGTAGAAGAATAGAAAATGATTGCAAGTTAGTAGAGGGCCT
>WYDI02022732.1:0-30527 GCA_009867235.2 Psittacus erithacus
GGAAGGTGTCCCTGCCTGTGGCAGGGGGTTGGAACTGGATGAGCTTTAAGGTCCCTTCCAACCCAAACCAGTCTGGGGTTCTGTGAAAGAGCAAACCTGTGATGGGACATTTCAGGAGGTTTCTGGGATTGTGTAGAGCTTACTGCTGGATGCTTAAAGGGGGATTACAGGAATGTACAGAGCATTATGGGGTGTTTAAGGGAAGGGCTGGAGGCAGGGAAAGGAGGGATCAGAGCAAACTGGGTAGAAGCAAGCATAGGAGAATGGGTGGGAGAGAGGATGAAAAGGTCCAGCTGTGTGTAAGCAGGCTGTGTGCTTTTCTGCATGAGCTCTGTCTGTACTTCAGCCTGGCCTGGCCTCAAACTAAACCTGATTTCACAGTTCTGTTTTCTTTCTCTCTCTGTCTCAGTGCATGTGAATATGTGAATGTTTCACTGGCAAACTTCAAGCTCTACTAGCTGGTGAGTAGAAGACCAGCATGTGAAAGCCCAGGGCTGGACACAGGGTAAGTGAGGCTCATGGTCTTGGTATGGAGTATGGATGGAGGAAGTGCTTGGGGTTGGAGGTTTTTTGCTGATGAAGGGGAGAGTGTGGAACCGTGTGTGTCCACTGGACCTGCTGCAAGAGGTGCAGATTGCTGCAGAACAAGGTTTCTGAGGGAGAGTCAGCAGCTTGCTGTGGTTATGGGGCAAGGTAGCCAGGCCAGCTGATCTCAGGAACCAGATTAAACAAGGACCATTTCCAGTTTAAGCTTTGACTGACTGGTGACCTACAACAAATGGGAAGCCTTCACCCAAAAATCTCGGGAAGTGCAGTCTAGCAGCGTATCTTCCCAACCTCTGTGCTCATATTCACCTTCTGCACACGCTGTAGAGCTGGTGTTTGATGGTACATGTCCCAGGAAGGCAATGTTTTGCATTACCAACACTGAAATAAGTGGCCCAGATATGTTCTTCCTGGGAATGTAATTATAAAAGGATTTTGCTGCTAAAACACCGTGACATTGATTCCCTACAAAGTGACAGCCTTGTCTCATTACCTACATTCATTTGTTGTGTGATGGATTTTAATAGCAAAGATATGAAATCTGATGATTAACCCCCACCCCCAAAAGACAAAGAAGTTCAGAGCTGTGTCACATCCTTAACATGCTTCAAAAGGAAGCATGACAAGCAGTGCTTGGGAAGACATTGATGCTGTAAGAAGCCTGATGGCAGGGAGTGTCAAGCAAAAGGAAAACACGGAAGAGGGAGAGAGATCTGGGGAGGAAGAGCCATTGCTTTCACACAGCACAGTTCCCTACCAAAGAAGAAAAGATATGTCTGTATGTCCAAATATCCTTTGTTTTGACTCTATCCGCTGCCTGTGCTGTGGTAATATTTCCCTGGAAGTGGTGTGTCTCCTATTTGGGTCTTCACCCTCCCGGTTCCAAAGGATCAGCATCACTTCCATAAGTTCAGTGCGGTATGGGTTAACGGGGGTAATTAAATGCAGAGGGTTTTCCAGCGTGTCTGATGTGCCACAAAGGGCTTGATTTCCACCAGGATGGATTTGACTTCTGAACTTAACAGATGCTGTGTCTAAAATTCTGGGATAGAAAGGTTAACAGTTGAACTTGATGATGTTAAAGGTCTTTTCCTACCTAAATTCTATGGTTCTGTGGAGTAAAGGCTCATTATACTAAACACAACAGAAGGAAGGAGGGGGTATAGCGTGTATACAGGAATTGACAGGGAAATATAAGGTGGAAGGAGAAAAGCCTTGGGAGTGGGCAGGGATACTGGGGAAAGGCTTGTCTGCTGCTTTGCATGATTTCTGTAATAGCCTCATTATCTGGGACCTCTGGGCTCATCTCCCTAAATGTGGCAGCCAGGAAACTACATTCTCACTGCGAGCCTTGCAGGATGCAAGCTGTGCTGCTTCATCAAAGTGATGGCTGCTGCTGTAACAAGCTGCATTAGCCCAAGATTGATTGTCCCTTTCACAGCGTGAAAGATTGGTGCCGTTTGCAGCCGGGAAGGTCTGCCCACTCTGAGGTTAATGCTGATGTGGGGTGTCACTCACTCAGCTGCCTGGGGGGCAGTGCTGGTCGGGAGCCTGCTCTCCCATAGCTGGGCATTGTGCTGGGGGCATGGGCAGCCTCCTGCGGTACCTCCGCTCCACTGGCACAGGGCTTAGGACTGAGAGGTTTAGGCTGGATTTTGGGAACAATTCCTTCCCCAAAGGGCAGTCAGGCATTGGAACAGGCTGCCCAGGGCAGTGCTGGAATCACTGTCCCTGGAAGTGCTCTCAGTGCCATGGGTTAGTGGTGGCCTTGGCAGTGCTGGGAACGGTTGGACTGGATGAGCTTAAAGAGCTTTTCCAACCCAGCTGGTTCTATGACTCTGTGATCATCTGTCCCATCCCACATGATTGCCTCAATACAGCATCAACCTTCTGCTGCTGGTTGGGACCAAAAGGGTGAATGGGACAGGGAGAAGGAAATACAGAGAGAGAAAACTGTGACCTGCTGCAGGGCTGCCTCTGGGAAAGCACAGAAGGAGCATGAGGGATTGGAAGTCTCAGCACCACAATCCTGGTGGCTGAATCCTTCACACAGGCGTCTCACAGGGGGCTCCTGGGATTATGCCAAGTGCTCTCGAAGTGTTCTTACCAACTGGGTCCTAGAACAAGAACCAAGAAGAGAACTGCATGGAGAATTTACAGCTAAATGAAAAGCCGGTGCGCAGAGTTGTGTCTAACTGGTTTCTGCGTCCTGGAAAGCCGCAGTGTCCTTAGGCTGTGCCTGCCTTTATTGAAGTGGGTTTTGGATTTCTGGGAGAGAGCAAGTTCATGTGGCAGGAGATGAAAGATGTGAGGCCTGAAGCAATGCCCTTACATTAACTTCAGGTTGGAGGGGACCCAAAGCCGGTGCGAAGGCTATTGTGAAGTGTGCTGGAGGCAGCCCTGCTGCCCTGCATCTGATACTGACTTCATGGCTGGCTGCTTTTTCAGGTGACTCCTCTGTCCCCTGCTCTCCTCACCCTGTGGCTTGGCTCAGAGGAGGCGAGAGGCAGCAGCTTTTGTTCATCTTTGAGTCATTTTTAACAGATGAGGACAAAAAACTTAACTGAAAGAAAAGGGAAGGGAGCCTTAGGCAGGTATTATCAGCATACGGACAAAAACGGGTGAAGAAGGGAATAACAACAGCGCCTGAGTCTTTCACCATTTTCTTCTGTACTGGTAGATCAACAGAAACTCTGTGGTCCTATGCTGGTTATGACCAGAGTCCTATCTCCTGGGCTACATTGGGTTTTACAGCTGGAGCCTGCAGCTGGATTCAAGGCACTGATGGTGAGAGATGTGATTTCCCTCTTTCAGTATTTCAAGCTATTTTCAGATAAATGGCTGATGTTCTTAGCTGATCTTCATGCTTTTAAGAGCTGATGTCTGACCATCTGTCTCCAATTAGTCCCCTCAGCCCTGCAGTGTTCGCTCTTTTAAGTTCTAGCACTTCTTTTTGGATATATTGATAATGAAGGAGCCTCAAAGCACGCTGATGCTGCCAACCCATCACACCACATCCTTACTTACCTGGGAGGTGTCATTCCTGCTCCCCCAGTCGTTCCTAGTTTAAAGCTCTTCTCACCATCTTACAAGCTTATTGGCATGGGCGCTTTTGTTCCACTTGGGTGGATTCAACCCCTCTCTAGCTGCCCTTGATCTTCAGAGGGGATCCATGATTGTGAAAGCCCTTTGTAACAAGCTGTTGATTTGCAGGATCAATCCGCTCTTCCTCAAGCTTTTTCCTCATTACCACTCCCTTTTAGAGGCAAGACTGAGGAGAATGCTGCTTCAGCACCCATGTCCTTGGCCATCATCCCCAGATGCATGTCATATTGCTTGATACTTTCCAGATCTCCAAAGGCAGTTTTCTTGGTGCCCACATGGATAATAGACTTCTAAGGCTTTTCTGGACTATCCTCAGTGTCCTGGATCCTACCAAATCTCCCTTGGCAGCATCCTCTGTCCTCCACAGCAGGGAGGCTCCTATTGCTATTCCCACTTTCTCCTGGCGCTGCCATGTGATTTAGGCTCAGCTACCTCCAATGCTGCTCTGAACAGAGCTCCCAGCCTCTTATCTAATACCATGGCATCAAATCTAATCTGCAGCTGCCAGTCTGCAGGTGCAGCAGCAGCCTTTCTCCTGGTGCTACAAGTCACCAGCTTCCAGCCTTTTTCCATCATGCGAGTCTCCTTTTCCCAGCCCAGTGAGTACAGACTCCGAATGCTCCTCCATAGAATCATAGAATAGTTAGGGTTGAAAAGGACCTTAAGGTCATCAAGTCTGTGCAGTTGGCTGTTCAGGCTCTTGTAGGGTTTTGGAGAAGATACTGTCCTCTTTTACATGATCTCTCATGCTGTGCAGACTTCCCACCTCTTTCTGCAGCTCTTCAATAAGCGCTCACCTTGTTGTGCAGGCAAGAAGACCATTTCCCCTTTCCTAGGCATATCTTACAGTGCTGCATCCTCCCTTGGGAGCTCAGCCTGCGTGGAGGCCTCTGATGTGCCAGGAGATGTTGCTGCTGTTGGTGTTGGACTGTGTTCTGTGGGGCATCACCACCATTGCTGAGCACACATGCACTGTCCTTGGCTCCCTTCTGTGTGAGCTGGAGCATCTGTTTGCACCTTCTGTTACTGAAGCACAGACCAGTTTTTGGTGCTGTGTGGCACTGCACAAACTCCAAATGGTAGAGATGAGCAGCCTTCCTTATTCCCAAGCTGAGGTGTGATAGAGCAGGAGTAAGACTCAAAGCACAGGTTTCCTCCTCTCCAACCTCATCCCAGCTGTGTAGATCTCTCTATATGGGGCTTCACCACCTTTTAATCACTTCTATTTCAGTGCAATTGGTAAGAGCCCAGATCTGGATGTTTATCTGGCATACAAAACCTTGGCCAGGGCTCATCCAGACAATCACAGCATGGTTGTAGCTGCTTCACTGGCAAGGCGCTAACTGCTGTAGGGCAGATGAGTTTTCTTCTTCCAGCATGCCTGGCTTCTAAGAGCATTGCATTTGATGACTCCTGTGCAAACAATGCAGGCAAGTGCAAAATCTGAGCTGGTGTTTGATGGGGAAAGAAGCAGCCCCTCGCAGAGCAGTGGTGAAGGAGGGGCTCCTTCCTGGCTGCGTTGTGCTGTATTAACTCAACTACTTGTTGAGCCTGTTTTCGAGGTGTCTTTGTTGTGATGGATCCTGAGGAGAGCAGCTTTATTGCATGTGCAAACCTGGGCCTCGCTGACTTTGATGCATCCTGTGAGTGCCTTTCACAGGCAGCAACAGAGGGAGCAATGACATTCTTTTCTGCACACTGATGGCTGGAGAAGTGAAGGCTGCTACCCAAAGGCTGGGCTGGGTGAAGGTGTAGGACTGGAACCTGAGGAGTAAGCGGGGTCACAACGGTCTGTGTGTCTGTTGGGGTGAGGAGGGACACAAGAGAGAACCTGGTTGAGGAGGGAGGTGGAGGACAGGGAGAGAAGAGTTCTTCTGGAAGTGAGAGGGGAAAGCCAACCGTACTCTTTGGGCTGAGGAGTAAATGGAAAAGTAGACTTGGAATTGTGAACTGGTTTCTCTCTGAACCACACCTGGACAAAATACAATGTTGAGATACACTCTTTGTAAGCAGACCAGCACCCAAGGGAGCCTGGCTTATGCATCTGCTTGCTCTTGCTAACACAACAGCCAGCAAAACTCCCAAGATGGGTTTACCACTTACTCCGAGAAAGTCAATAATATCACTCAGGGAATTGCTTTGAGTCAGCCAGGGCTTAATGTAACATGGCATGTGGAAGGTCTCCAGGCTTGGTGCCATCTGCTCGCAGAGCATTGGGTCTCTGTAAGGATGTCAACAAAGAAGCCTGTGAAAATAAGGAGGGAAATAGCAAGCTCCAGGGCATAGGAAAATGAATTCTCTGACTGTTGCCCTCATGAGATTGGTTAGTCTGGGTTTTGAATCTGCTCCCTTCCCACTGTCTCTAGGGAAATGCCTGCAAGAGGAGAGAAACGAGTCCTCGAGTTAAACTGAGAGAAACATGGCAATGAGACCAGCAGGCTGATGAGACAGAGAAAGAGCTTCCCCGTTGTCTTTGGAGATGTCACGTGGGAGCCCCCTGAGAATTAGGGTTGGTGGGTTAGTGAGGGAAAAGCAGCTAATGGGCATCACAGTTTGTAGCTATAGAATCCTAGACTGGTTTGGGTTGGAAGGGGCCCTAAAGCTCATCCAGTTCCAACCCCCTGCAATGGGCAGGGACACCTTCCACAAGACCAGGTTGCTCCAAGCCCTGTCCTGTAAGATCTCTTTAATGCAGCTTCCAATACAATCTGTGAGTTACCCAGTTAGAGAAAAGATACTAAAAACCCAGGTGAATTTAAACCCTAGGTGGTGAATCTGATAGCAATGTTCTTTGCTCCAAGTCAAGATAATTGCGCTTTGAAAAACTCTTTTGGTAGAACATCAATTTTGACCTTTCTCTGAAGTGCGGCATAAGCGTGTTCTAAAATGGATATTCAAGCCCAGACCATTTCCATTATCAGTAAAAAGATTGGGGAGTTATGCTACAGTTAATCTGCTTTAAATAAACAACCTCTCTCGCTGTGCTGTTTTTGTGCTATAACAGACTGCTCAGGTTTATCCTTTCTCCCCCCTGTGTAGAAGATGAAATTTCGCTGGTTTCCAACAGCTGATGCTTGTATACATGCAAAGCTCCGTGTGTGTGTGTACACAGATTGCCTGTCACAGTGTTTGGCTGCTTCAAATTGCTGCTCACTCACCAAAGACTAATTTTATTTCCTGAACCCCTGCCCTGCTTTCACCTGTGACAAGTGAAGGATCGTTCATTCATTATAATAAGGGTTATTAATACATACCAGTTTCTAACTGCGGTCTGATTTCCCCCACCAGCTACCTGAAGGGTAATGCTTCTGTAAATGTATGATCATGCTCTTACTCTTCTCTCATCTCCTCCAGAGATGGAGACCAGTTTCTTTATCTCTACTCGGTGACACCTGAGAGTGAGAGCGAAGGTGCAAATATGTATGAAAACCTGGACTCATCCTTCTCCATCAGCATCTGCTCCTTAGTGGTTCCTGCAGGAACAGTTCATGCTCACTGTTCTCTGGAAGTCAAGGGTAAAAGACTTCTGCAGGAGTCTCAAAGCTGGGGTTCAGGGTAGAGGTGTGTTTGAAGCCATGCTCCTCCATGAAGCCCTGGGGATGGCTGCCTTGCTGTGCTGGGAGTAGGAAGGGGCCCATTTCCGTGGTGCCTAACACACAGTTGAGCTAAGGAGAGACTGGGAGTCAGTGTAACACAAGGGGCAGGTTTGGAAGTGTGGGAATGATTGAGCAAGGCTGTGAAACTCATCTGTATAGCATACAGACAGCATGTCATGGGCTTACTGGGGTCAAATCCCAAGCCCATTGAGCTGGCCAGCCTTAGGTCCTTGGAAAGCATCCTAGGAAATCATGCTTGTCTTCAATACAGCTCAGTATTTCTTCTCCCATCACCATATATGTGAGTTACTCTGAAATGTGTCTGTCCTTGAAAGCCAAGAGGTGGAACAAACCAGATGAGGTTAGAGTCATGGTACTGCTGGAAACTAATGTTCTCTAGACTAGTGCAATGGTAATGTCATCTGGCAATCTACCAAAGTCAGGTTTTGCTTATTTTAGTTGCTCTCTATTTCACTCCAAAGTAATTTTTTCAGTACTTCTGGTGATGTGTCCTAAGAGAAATGTGTAAGGTTGCTTTAAGGATTAGCCATTAATCCAGCTGTTTCAAGAGGGTAAGCCCTGGAAGTGGAGAAATCTTGATTTATGCTCTTGGTGCACGAGGCTAGCCTGGCTGATACCTGAGCTGTGAAGAGAACTTTTCCTTGGGAATCCAAGGTGTGTGTTTTAGTGAAAGGAACAAATCCGTAGTGTTTTTCCCTGCTGACTCTCATTTCATTGATTTTTATGAAGTGCTCTTGTCATGTGCATGGACCACCGAGCAGCTGAGTTTTACCCGAGGTTCAATGAATGCATTCGTTTTGAGTCTGTTACTCTTTTCTGCAGCTCAGTGTTTGGTTACATAGTGCGTTATCCAAGCTCTAATAACCCAGAAATCCCCTTACACTGCCCTCTCTTCCACTTACCACAGGCCTGCAGAGAAGCCTATAGAAGAAGAAGTGAATTTAGAAGGTTTCTGAAATGCGGCATGGGGTGGGGAAGGAGGAAAACTCACAGATCTCTCTTGACACAGGGATTCTGAAGGCAAGTTGTTAACAGACCTGCTTTCGTACTAATGTTCATGCTACAGCGTATGCTGGGAGAGCTGCTTTGGTGAAAAGGCTTAAAACCTAACCCAGTGCTGTTGGCCTACTCAGGCAGAGTAGCGTGAGCTATGCTTGGTGTTTCACCAGGAAAGCTTGCACGGTGGGAAAGGCTAACTCAGCCTGCAGCAGAAGGGGAAGAGATGCAGGAAAGAACAGAGGCTGTAAGACATGAGATAGCGCAAGCAAAGCCAAGCAGCCCATCTGCTAGGGTTGGTGTGTGGGGTACATGTGGGTGTAGAAGGGCAGCAGTGCAGCCCTTGCAGCAAAGACATGAGCATGAGGCAAACTGGTTCTGGGAAATCTATGGACACCACCTCCCAGAATGACTCTTCACCAGCCTGTTGCTGCCATGTGTGGCTTATAGAAGTGGTGCTAAACTGCTGTCCCTTTCAAACCTCCTGCTTTGAGAGCTGTTTCTTCAGCGCTTTGGGGATTCTGCTCCTCCAGCAGTCGTGCAGTATCCCTCTCTTTTCTCTCCTAGGATTTGCTGATTCAGGCACCTCCAATGCTTTAGGGCCTGAATATTATCTCATTTCCCTTATATTCAGGTAAAGCAACCATTTTGCACAGAAAATGTAGAAGTGTTGATGATATTTTCCCTTTGGCAAGCCTGCCTGTCCTTGGGAGCTATGGTGTCTTCATGGAGTGTATCACAGCTCCAAGCAAACCCAGGAGCTGGAGTGTCCTTTGGCTGCCCTTTGTCACACTGATGGGGTGAAGGAGGGCATTCAGTCAGATCTTTGCAGGGCAGAATGAGGAGAATCTGTAGAGGAATGAAGAGAATATGTAGAGTGGCCCCTTGCTGCTTGGATGCCTGGATCTGGGTGTCAGCAATTCCACATTAGGGTAGTTCTAGTAGAGTTCCAGTCACTCCACACAGTGTCCATTCTGCTTTGTCTTTCTACAGCTTATCCCAGGTACTTACCCACTCCTGATATCTAAAGGGAAAAAGTGCTCTGGTCAAACATGGGAGTGGTGTCTGCTCTGAAACTTGAGATAAAGCATGTCTTTAACATCTGCATCCCCAGTTCTCCCTTTTATTTGAAAGGCCACCCTGCTCTTCCATATGGTGAGCTGTGAAGGGACAGATCCCTTTTTGCAGGTTTCTTAGATAGGAAATGATGTTCCAGCTGTGCAGGAATTGGGGGTGTAGAGGGGGGAGAAGCTGATGGCACTCAAATCCACTGCACTGTTGACCTGCTGCTAGCAACAGCAGGGAGGGGATCTGTCTTCTGAGTACAACCAGTGTGAATCCTGTTGCCTTGTTGATTTGCTCCTGTAAGGTTCAGAGAAGTCAGTCCCTAATTCAACAGAGCTGTGTTAGTGCAAACTGCTTTAATTGCAGTACCCAGCTCTCCTGTACTTGAGTGTTCTGTCAGGATGGCTGCTCAGGGTGTACTTCAGGTGACCTTGACTTTAATTGCTTGCGGTTCATTTGGATGATTCCAGAGTGCTTGCTACCTCTGATTAAAGCTGGTTTCTTTCCAAAAGTATTATCTTTCTTTAAGTACTTAGATGCATGCTAAGGTACCCTGAAACATTGCTGTGGGATGGATAGACTGAAGAGCTGAGGTACCTCACTTCTTACTGCTGTGGGGGACTTGGGGTCAGTTGCTGCTATCTGCAGGTCCCTGCTGTATGATACTGGGCTCTAGTACTTCCCAGCATGGGTAATGTGCTGTGTAGAGTTATCTAGGAGAAGGGGCTCTGTTTGTATTATGCAGAGTGCAAGAGGGCAGGAGTGGCTGAAGCAAAGGGAGCAGGAAAAGGGGATGGCACTTCAGCAAAGTAGTGGTTCAGGGTCACTTTAGGTGTGGTGCAGGCATTCAGCTTTGAAGAGAGCTGCAGGAGGAGGTAAGGTCTCTTCCACTAGTTGATTGCACTTGGCTTTTAAATGAGGGTCTCACTGGGCCTGTCCTACCTGCTGTACTAGGATGTGTGGGACTGCATCCTTGCTGGTGAAGCCATCGCCTTTGCTCAGAGATAACTCCCTAGTTCTGTGCTCCTGACCTGACCCCACGTCCCCAGCTGGGACCCAAGTAGGCTGCTCTGCTGGTGTCTCTGGAAACCAGATGTCTATGTTGTTTTGTCTCAGTTCAGAAAGCAGAGCAGAGGTTCACAAAGGCTTGCTGGCTTCCAAGGAGTCCCACTGAATTTCAGAGTGGTTGAGATTGGAGGGGACCTCTGGAGCCATCTGATTCCTTGCCCAAGTAGGGTCACCTAGAGCTCCTTGCATATCCCAGTGACTTCTGAATACCCCAAAGCTGGAGCCTCCACAGCCTCTCAGGGCAACCTGTGCCAGGGCTGCCTGCCCTCACAGTGAAAAAGCATTTCCTGGTGGTCAAATGTACCCTCCTGTGTCTCAGGTTGTGCCCGTTGCCTCTTGTCCTGACACTGGGCACCACTGAGAAGTGCTTCTTTACACCCTCTGTGTCCTCAGAGCCCTTCAGCATCTGTCTGGACAAGGCCATGACCCTGGCTGGACCCACTTTGAGCTGGCGGTTGGACTAGAGCCCTCCAGAGGCCCTTCCAAACCTTCATTTTCCTGTGATGCTACAGCAGAACACAAGGACTGTACCTGAACGGTCCCTCCTCAGGGACCAATTGGGAGACCAAGGTACCGCTCACCCCACAGCTGCAGCACCGAGTGGAAGAACACAATGGTGGGCAATTTTTGCCCAAGTTCCTCTCTAGTCAGAACCTGCTTCTTTTGATAAGGAGTCTTTAACTTTGATTACTGCAAACACTCCAGTCAAAGGCACTCAGCAGGTAGCTATGGCAACCCCTGAGATAAGTGGTCTAAAATACACCAGGTAAAATAATGAGGGGATAATAATATGGGTTTAGTTCAAATAAACTATTAAGTGTGACTAATGGTTTTACATTAAAATAATATTCATATACCGTATTTCTGGGCTATAAATTAGTCATGGTTTGAGGCCCATTGTTCATCCCGCTGCTGCAGGTGGTCTCCAAAGAATACTGTTAATATTAATGCCTCCTGCATTTTGTTAACACAGCGCTTGGCAGGAGGAAAAAAGAAGTCTTGTAGCTCCACAAAATCAGACTGTTACAGGGAGAAGAGAGAGGGGAGGGAAAATTACCCAAGCAGAGAGAGCTGCAGCCCCTCACAGAGGCCGACCTAACTAAATGATTGTGACTCAATACTTCCCTCCCCAGACTGTCTGTATTTGGACCCAACTCAAACCCAGTAATTAGCAGGCAGGTGATGAGTGCTGCGCATACTCAGCAAGAGACAGTCATTATCTAAAGAAAGCTTATGATGATGTAAATAGTCTAATGTATTTTCTTGACTTGTGGCAAGGTGAAGGAGAGCTGGAATTCTCTTTTGGAATGCCGAGGAGCTGGTCTCCTGCGATTGCTCCTCCAGCAGGACGCTATCCTGCTAGCAAGAAGGCAGAACTGAAGTTCGCTGGAGCTACTCATGCTGTGCCATAGGATCATAGAATCACCTGCGTGGGAAGACCTTCAAGCTCATCCAGTCCAACCATTCCCAGCACTGCCAAGGCCACCACTAACCCATGGCACTGAGGGCCTCGTCTGCACGGTTTGTGAACACTTCCAGGGACGGTGACTGCAGCACTGCCCTGGGCAGCCTGTTCCAATGCCTGACTGCCCTTTGGGGAAGGAACTGTTCCCAATATCCAGTCTAAACCTCCCCTGGTGTAGCTTGAGGCCATTTCCTCTTCTCCCATCCCTTGTTCCTTGGGAGCAGAGGCCAGCCACCTCCTGGATCCATCCTTCTTTGAGTAGCTGTAGAGAGCAACAGCTTGATTTTCAGAATATAAAGCAGGAGACTATATTCCTTCTTAGCTTCTTTTTCTCCATATTGGTTTCCTGTCTTCATCCTGTCCTGAGCACAGCCTGCCCTTTTTAATCTTTCCTTTGCCTTTTCAAGGTGGTCACACAGAAGGAAATAGAGCTATCCTAACATCAGGAAAGAATCCATCCTTCAGACCTGGCAACCACCCCAAGGATTTTGGATCATAAATCCTGCAGCAGTCCTTACAGCTTATTTAGTTGGTTCACCTTGAAGCATCTAATATATAAAAGCTTATTATGTTATTTTTGTCGAAAGTACTGCTGCTATGAAGTGGACATAGTAAACAAAAAGCGGCCCATGTCCCTTTTTTGGTTACCCACCCTCATTTCTAGGTAGTTACAGTAAACCCTGAAGATCACAAGCAAAGGGGCTTTATTAAGTTAGCTTTCCTTATCAACAATGAAAAATGGCATTTGATTGTATTTTTGATCAAGGTAGAGGATCATGCGAGGAAAAAAACAGTCCATGGGGTTGCTTTTCAAAATGGACTTTGTAATTCATTTCTATATTTTAGTCTCTTTCTGACCAATTTAAGTTCCTCCTCCAGGAGCTTTAGGTATCTCTGCTTGTTTTTGTCAGATATTGCCCCTGGAAGAAGTAAGCTTTGTATCACAGCAACAGCATCTTAAATCGTGCAGTGTGCAGGTTTAATCAGCCATTACCCAGGGCAAGATTGTTCAGGTAGGGAAGGGAGGAGAAGGAGCAGAAGGTGGAAGCCCTTTGTCTTCTTCAAGCAGCGGATCACAGCAGATAGGGGCAGGTACGCTTCCAGCCCTCTGCATACGCCAGCAGTGTTTCTCCTCCCTGTTCGTATTGTTCCCTGCTGTCTCTTAAGGCATTTTGAGATGAGGACACATTACAGAATGATGTGGTCTCAGCAAAGTAGGGTGCTTTATTAGGCCTGGGGTGAATTGGGGATCAGTGTTCTGCATCTTTCTGTTAATGTGGGCTTCAGCCTACCTTTGTTCACTGAGTGTCACCCTCTGGGCTTGGCACACATGGCCTGGATGTCAGGATCATTCAGCCCCTGGGTTCCTTGGTGATTACTGCCTTTTTTCCCCTTTTTTCTTTCCTTTTTCTTGTGATTTCCTTTTGCTGCCTCTGTGCTGCCCCTTGGACTGCAGTGAGGCTTTCTCAGACTCTCCTTTCACAAGCTGGGACTCTGCAGCTCAGTGAGTGGGCAACATGCCCTGCCTCACCTGTTGTACTTAAAACCTACCCTAATTCAAGTGACAGCTCCCCACGTCCCAGCTTGCTTTAAGAAAGGACGAGGGAATGCTTTGTTCAGGTCAAAGACCCAGAAGAGGCCACTTCTCAATCCTTCTGCAAGACACCAATGAATAGGCTGCCTCAGAAAATGAATTCTGGGCTCCAGGAGTAAGTGCTTGAATTCTGGGGTGGAGACACACATAAGAATGAGGCTGATTCTCTGCTTCCAGTGCAAATTCCTTCGTAATTGAGCTGCTATTAGCAACTCCGGGGCGGTGCACTGTGTGTTTTTATGGACCAGTAATAGACGTTGAGGGTGATTGGAGGCAATCAGCCTTCAGCCTAGAGTTTTACAAAGCCCCAGATGTGTGAAATGATAGGCCACTGAAGGCTTCCCTTCTCAGACTTATAAATACTCCATGCTCCAGAAAGCAAGCCAGCTGCTCACTGATGGGGAACAGGCAAGAGACCTGTGGTCATGGTGATGCGTATGTCCTGGGCTACTGAATCAGAAGGGTCATCCTGATTGCTCAGGCCCACAGAGTCCAGCTAAGACTGGACCAATTTGTACCAATTTGAGTGGTAGTGAAGGGTACCAATGAAATGGGGCATGGTAGATGTGGCAATGGTCTGGCAGTCCCATGCAGCAGCAAGGACGTTTTATGTGTCCAAACTGCGTCAGTTCTGCTCAAGCAGGGCATGGGCTGTCACAGAGGTGATGCTTGTGGCCAGTCTGGTCCCCCATGTAAAGACATTCTCCAAACTACCTTCGAGGGCTGGGTGCCTTGTTGTACAGGAGTCCGCTTGATTTCAAGGCAGGGGCTTGGAACTAAATGAACTTTAAGATCCCTTCAAACCTGAACCCTTATGTGATTCTATGATTCTCAAAAAACCCATATGTGCTCCATTCTCTAGCAGACATTGAGCCTTTTGACTTTGAACCCATCTAGCAAATGGGAGACATGATGGATGCTATTATAAAAACGATCCAGCTGATGGAAGGAGCAGAATGGGGAGGCATTTAATGTTTCTCAAGTAAGAAATTACTAGAGGAAGAGGGAGCAAACTGTGCTTGAAAATAGATGCTGAAGTGTTTAAAGCCAGAGGAGAAACTCAAATCAAGGCATTCTCCATTTTGGAAGTGAAATGAAGACAAATATCTAGTACTTTAATAAAGAGGAGTCTATTAACCATAGCCTATGCTTACCAAGGACAGTTAGGTGTGCTATAGCAGTGTGAGATGGATAACTCTGCAGTCTCTACCTGAATTGATGTTGCACAGTGCTGTTAGCACTAAGAAACTCCTTCCCTGGCAGTGCTTTGCTTCATCCAGGAAGGGGCCGGTGTCTCTCTTGCTTTACACTTTCTTTTGTACTCCTATCTGAAACAAGGTTTCAAGTGAGACTGTGGGGATATCAGAAGAAGCAGGGGTTCAATTCATGCCTAGGAGCTACGTGAGACCATAAGGGAAGATGTGCTGTGAAAGCCCTACTTGACTCAGTGCTGGGGTTTTCTTGTCACTATAGAGCTACTATAGAGCCATTAATGCTATTAAGAGCCTGGTTAATAAAGAAGGCTCCTACATTTGATCTTAGGCACATTAGCCTGTAGGATGGCTGTGACTGGGAGTTGTAAAGTAAAAACTCTGAGAGTGTTGCTGTGTTTCTCTCCCTATAGGAAGGGGGATTCTGGTTGTTTGGAAGAGAGGTCTGGTTGGGAGGCAGCAAAGAGTGTCTTCAACTGAAGAGAACAGGAAAGGAGGAAAATGAAATGTGCTGGTGTCTTTAAGACATAAATCAAAGCATAAATCTGAGCCCATTATAGATCTGCAATAAATGTGGTGATAAATCAGAGGCAGCTGATAATGTAAGAGTAATGCATGTTTGGAGTACAATCACCACATTATATTAAAAGGTAAGTGTCCATTTACAAAGCAATTATGAAGCAGCTCTGGATGCCTTGAAGTTCACCTTGTAAAACTGCTGGGTGATAGGAAAAGATCCCTGTGCTGAATCCAAAGGGAATGCCAGAGACACTGGAATATGTGGAAGAAGGCAAACTGCCTTTGCTTGCCCAGCAAGGCTGGCCAGAGGAAGGGGGAATTGGAGCTGATCTCCTGGACTTGCAGTTCCAAACCTGTCTTCAAAATGAAGGATCCTACCAAGCAAGAGGACGATGGTTTGCTGGCAGCGCTGCCAGACTGAAACTGGGCTTAAAAGTACTGCAAACCCTTCATAAAGCACGTGATAAATATAAGCATCAGTTGTGACTGGGATGAGATGAAATGAAAGCAGTAACTAACAGCCAGGATTAACAACCACAGATTTTGTGTTGCTCTATAAACCTTGGCTAGGCAGTGAAGCAAGAAACAGGGCTGCGTAATTACAGCCATCAAAGTGCAAGTGTTCTCACCACATCAGAGCAGAAGAGCCAAATGAATACTGCTGAGCTTGGGAAGCTGTGAGTTCATTTCAGTTCTGTAAATTTCCATCCCATGAGCTGTATCCTCAGCTGGTACCTTCGCTTCCATAGCTTAGATCCAGGGTGCGCAGTGGCGTTCGGGGCACTTGCATCCAAAACAATGACTGCTGCCAAGATGAAAGCAGGAGTAACGACGTTATTCATGGATGTTAAGGCTGGATGGGGTTGTTATGAATCAGTACCCTGCACTTCTATAATAATTCAAGACTTGAAACTTCACCCAGCAATTTCTTTAGCTAGTCCATAGCTCCTGATGCAGTTAAGATGTGCACCCTATAGCCAGCTGGCTGTAGACCTCAGATGACAGGAATTCTACATGTCCTGAGTGACTGATTTCACTCCCTGTTAGGTATGTTCAGCTTTCAGTGTTGAACCGTATTTTGCTTCTTTTGGAAACGGAAGAATTCATGCTTCTCCATAACTTTCATAACCCACATTGAATTAATTTAATACAGGCAGGAGCTTTGGAATACATTTCCCTTTATAAGGCATCTTCCAGAGCTCCAATAGGCTTTTTTGTTTTTTCACTCTTTTGGAGCATTCTTTCCTCTTTAACCTTCATCTGGCAAAATAGATACAGGATCTGTTACAGCCCAAAAGCGCTGCTTTGTTCTTATCTGGTATTCCCTGGGGCTGGACAAGAAACGTTTTGCCTGAAGTTTCTGTAGTAGGAATTATTTCTATTTTTCTTCTTTAAATTTGAATGTATTTCTTCTTTAGTAAAAACTTCATCGAGGGCAGCCAGAGCTTTTGCTGAAGACTGTGATTCTGCAAAGGCAGAAGCATTTTTGTTGAGCTCTTTGCTCTCCTCTATCTCCCTTCTGTTTCTCTCATGGTTTGCATGAGAAAAATGAAATATGTGGGTCAGTGTTTTGCCTGTCTTGATCCATTCATTTTGCTGTCTGTGTCTGAGGTGTGCTGGTGTATTACCGACCAAAGTACATAGCCCATTAACAACCTTGACAACACTAAGTAATGACCTTGGGTTCTTCTGGAGCAGATGGAGATTGAATTGTTGCATGCAATCACAATGTTATCTATTCCCGCCTCATTCCTTTATGTTCTGGGACATCGCTTGGTGGTTAACAGCACCCAAGAGAGATGTTCTGATCAAACAGAAGTCTCACATCTGGGTTTTATTCTCCCTTGTCTTGGTCACTAGGAGTGTTTGGCCTTATATTGGGCGTCATGTTGTGGCCTGATGATGAACATCATCACACACAGGAGCTGTAGGACCAGGGAGCATCTCCAGTGTCATTATATCCACTCCATATTGAGCTCTATCTTATGTTCACCAGTCATCTTGGAAGGCTATTCCAGAGCACCCTGCCATTAAGGTGATACATAAAACACCCTGCTATTAAGGTGCTACATAGGAGTGTTTGGCCTTATATTGGGCGTCATGTTGTGGCCTGATGATGAACATCATCACATACAAGAGGTGTAGGACCAGAGAGCATCTCCAGTGTCATTATATCCACTCCATGTGGAGCTCTATCTTATGTTCACCAGTCATTTTGGAAGGCTATTGCAGAACACCCTGCTATTAAGGTGATACATAAAACCATGGGGAGTGCCTCTGTTTAATTTACGGCTCTTAACAGACAAACTGTGCTTCTTTCTGAGTCCTCAGTTCCCTTTTGTAAATAATAGGCATGGTATGTGTCTGCTCCTTAGTAATGAAGTTAGAAATTAGAGGGTTGGAAAAGAGAATTATTATCTTAGACTTAGTGGACTCCAAAACATGAGTCTTCAAAAAAGCCCCAGCAAATCCAAACCTGGTCATGAGATGGCAGTCCTGTTTGTGGGGAGCAATTTATGCTGCTTTAAAAAAGCATTTTGACTCAGTTTTGCTTTGATGGTCAAATTCAAGCTTATCTGAGCTTACCTGGAACTTTAACAGGGCAATACCTGTTTTAATCAACTCAGGGTGCAGTGTTCAGTTCCTGTACATTAAAGCAGCATGCTGGTTGTGGATGGAGTGCAGCATGAGGGGTATGCACCATCCATGTCCGGATCTCCTGGCGCGAACTTCTTACTTGAGAGCGTGTTCAGAAGCAAGTGGTTCAATAATAGAAATGTGGATGAAGCCATCTCTTTCTGGCAAGTCTGATCTCCTCTGCCTCCTTTTTCCAGGTGGCAAATTAGTTTCTCCAGGGAGTCTTTGCCTTAGCTTCACTCAGAAAATTTACTTGTTGAAGGAAAGGAACTGTATAAATACCCCTCCAGCTCGGGCACCCCGGCCAAGTGCCTTATGGCATTTTTCTCTTAGAATTTAATTTGCTCTACTGGTTTAAAGTGCAGCATTCACACAGAGCTTGGGCGCCTCTGTGCTGCCTTTCATCCCTGTCTTTATCATGATCAAATGAGCCCTTATGGTGTACAATGAGACTTCTCTGCATTGTTAATAACAGTTCAGACCTATAGAGCTCTTGTTTCTGGCAGGAGACATCTCCCTGCAATGGTTCAGGAGCAATTGTAGCCCTGTGTGCTTGTAGGTGAGCATCAGTTTTATACGTGCTGCAGGTTTGCACAGCCCCTGCCACCTCAAAACCACCACCAAAGGCAGAAATACATTTTTCAGGAGGTGTTAATGTGGCTGTTGAAGGGAAAAAAAGCACAGTCGCTTGGAGCTGTACCTGATGTTCAGACTGTTAGAGACACTGAATTGGCACTCTGCTGTCCACAGCTTCTATGAGCAGCCCATGAATCACTTTCAAACTGTAAATATGGGCTGACTCTCAGGATGGGTGACTGACAAAAGTCCGAGGAACATTAGTGGGGTCTCTTCACATGCCCAATCTCAGTAAATGAGGTATGCAGGCTTTTTGATGTGTGCATTCATTCATGTTTGTAAATGTAGTCTACTTGTGAGAGAAGTGTACATTAAAAGGCTATAACAATCCTGAAGTATTTATCATGATTTCAGGCTGTTTTTCTTTGAGATGTTGGAAAAACTATCCCAGCCTGCAGGAGAGCCTACTGCTGCTGCCTATTAAGTACGCTAAACCATGCAGTGGTTTCAGACTTCCATGCATGATATATTTCACAGGTATAGTTATGGCTGAATTAAGTACAGAAGAATAATTTCCTCTTGTTTTTTCCCTTTCAAAATGCAATGTTTCCTTCCAGTATGGCTCTGCAGAATTTTTCTAATGTGAATATTGTTGGCTAGATTTCAAACTAAGCAAGAAATGAGTAAAACAGGAGGAGACCTGGGTTGCAGTGATAGTTATGCTCAGAATTCCCACTGTAAACACTGTGATGTATTTTTAATTGGAATGCTGGAAGTAGGGGACAGCATCGAGTTTCAGCGTTGTGAGCGGTACATTTTGGGTTTCTGAGGGAAGAGCTGTGCCATGTGTTTTAGCAATGCAAGGGCTTGGTGTCTGCTGGAAAACATGGCCTGCATAAGTAATGCTGGCTGCAGTGCAGGGGATGGAGGAGGAAATGAGACAAAGCTATCGATGGGCAAACAGGCATCTGATGCGGAAGGGATATGCCAGAAAGCTTCCTGAAGAGCCTTAGCCTTGGTTGTACTGTTAAAAGAGCTGCCGTTATATGGGCATGGTGGTCTTGGTAATGAAGTTCCTCTGCTCTTTCACCCCTTCCATTGTCCAGCCCTATGACAAGGAGGTTAATTCTCAAATACTTGAAGAATCAGCCCCTTGGCTATGTAGTGCTCCTTTTCCCTTTCACTCACACTAGTTCTATTTCAGCCTCCTTTGTGCTGCTCCAAGACATTTTGGTTGCTGGGACCAGTTTGCAGCAGTAGTTGCTTGTGCTGCTGGAGAGCTCGTTCAGCTTTGCTGCATGTGTGTTGCATCTGTTGAATTCAAAAGGAGAACTGTATTGTTACTGCCATAGGGGGGGCAGCTGGAATGACACAGAGCCCATGACTTTGGTAAGAGGAGCTCCAGCCATGCATGGGTGATGCTCTGTAAAATCATCTTGTTCTTTCAAATGCTCTGATAGCCAGCTTCCCTAGCCATAAAGTGTCCCACTTCTGTAAAGAGGAGCACCGAGGTACTAATTTCCCTTATGTCATCTTCTCTGGCAGGGCAAGGGTCCAGGAGCAGTGTAGTGTATCCATGAGGTCTACTCAGTGGAGTAGAAGACCCACCTCACATGGGGGCCTCAAAGGCTTGTTCTCTGCAGCAGCTGGGAATGGAGAAGGCTGCTCCCCAGGTAGAGACATCCATGTGGGAAGAGGGAGGTCTCCTCACAGCTGAGGTTTCATCTAGCAGAAAGGGGCCATAGCATCCCAAACAAGCAAAGCAGGCAGGCTCTGTGTTGGCAGATGACCCAAGCACACACCATCCTGCCTGCCTTGCAGCTTGCTCTGCTACGTTCAGCAAGAGGGTCCTGTTTCACTCTTCTCAAGGCCTTGAGTCAGGGAAAACCCTTCCAGAAGGGCATAGAGGCATGAAGAGTATGTTAGAGGAGTGAAGCTGAAAAGCTGGACAGCAGGATGGAGTGGCATAAGGGACACTTAACAACTGGCAGAGTCCACGCTTTTGATGCTGTTGTGTGTTCTCCAGTTTCCTGCCTGCATCTTTAGCAAGGGACTGCAGCTCTCTCCTAGTGAAGTTGCTGTTTTCCTTCTCTTTCCTTACTGTCTTCCTTCTTTTACCCTCATCTTTTTTCTTTTCCTTTGAAAAGCAACAAAAGCAAAGAAACAACCAAATCTTCAAGGTAATTCAGTGTGGCAGGCTCCAGGTAGCACTGCTAAACTCACCTTGGCAAGCTCCACTCTGTTAAAAGACACATTTGGCAGCTTCTTGCTGCTTTCCTTAAGGAAAGTCTGCCCTTTTCGGTTTGTTAAGCACCTAAAATGCTGGGTGAGATTACAGCGCTGTCTTTTAATGATCCCAGTAGAGGCTGATGCTACTTTTTTGAGGCATTTACTGCCTGTCCTGTAATTGGTAGCAGACAATTGATGCGCAAGTGTCTCATTTGGGGAAAATTGCAAATTTGCATGGTTACGATGCTGCAAATTGCAGAGAGGTTATTCCCAGCCTTGCTCGTGTGACACAGTGCACTGCTGAGGCTTGAATATCACCGAGACACTGCAAGTGCGCAGACCAACCCTACCTGCAGTGAGGGGTCATACAGGAAAGGCTGGGTCTGGTCTGCAGGATCCATAAGGTCACAGAGCTGTGTCAGGCCAGAGGAGCCAGGCTGTGGGTGGACATGGCCTTTGCTCACCATCTTGGCTGTACATCAAGAGGAAAGAGGAGTCCTTGAAGCTGAAGGGCAGTGCTCAGAAGAAATGAGGATGCAATCCTCATGCTGGGAGGTCACATTCAGTCCTGTGGCCACTGAAACCCCCATTTCGGGGCACAATCCCTGTTTTATGTATTCCTTCTTGCTAGACACATGACTTTCCTTATTCAAGCAGATTCTGGGTGAGTGATTCCTTCTCGCTCAGTGACCAAGATGTCTTGGTACGGCTGCCTCATCCTTATCACACTCTGTTGAGCTGTTGGCATTTGCATCACTTTCCAACTTCATCCGCATCAACCTCAAAGCCAGGCAGAAAGCAGCAAACCATTCTGGGCATAGTCCTGCTCCTCATGCCACCTCAGTAGAGCTATTCCTCTCTCATGCTGGTTTCTGCTGGTTGCTGCTTGGTATCTGTCAGGTAGGCAGTTCTTAACCTGTTTAGTTCATGCTTTATTGATGCTACATAGTACACATTCTTTAAAACCAAATGTCATTTGATGCTAAGTCAAAAGCCCTTTGAAAATTTAAGCCTATTACCTTTGGACAGTTCCCTTTATCAACCCAATTTGTAATCTCATCACAGAGCGAAATCAGGTTTGTTCGACAAGCCCTATTTTGCATAGGCCCTGGTTGATTTGCCTTGTTGCATTCCCTTCTTTACTTCTTCAGAGGATGGGTCCTGTACGGAGATTTCTACAACACTGTCCTGGACTGATGCTATCTATCCCTTTCACTCTGCTTGTGTTTTTGCAGCACTGCCATCCTGAATATTAAGGACCTACAGGACACCTCCCAGGGGAATCATGAGCTGACCTGTTTCATGCTCACTAAAACGTGGACAGGAACCAAACTGAAACCAGTGGCTTTGTGGGAAGTGCAAATTCAGAGATGTGTTTTTAGAGCACTGAGCACACAGGGCTTGGCTGGGGATGATGGGTGGTTACTGCAGTATAGACTATGATGTGACTACTGATGACAGTATATATACACTGCAGTATAGACTGTAATGTGATTACTCTTCAGTTTATCGCTGTCCTTAGTCTCCTGCGGTTGGCGAACCAGAAAGGCCTAGATTTCCATGGGAACCATGGTGTTAAATACAGCTTCTTGACATCTTCACCTTTTTTACCTGCCAAGCCCAACACATTAGCAGTGACACTGGGAAGTCAGCCTTAAGGAGCCCTCCTTCTAAGAGCTGTCAATAAAGATTACCTTTTGTAATCTGCTCCCTGCCTGCCTGCTGCATGATAGAGACAGCACAGGGACAGTCGCAGAGTGTTCAAAAGTAATAGCCCATCAGTGCAGACTGGCCACCTGCCTGACACCGGGCAGCTTTGATAAGCATTATAGGGAGGCTTGATGAGCTTACATACCCCTCTGTTACTGTGCAGACGTCTTTAAGCTTACTTGTGACCCTGTCTCTCTTTCCCAGCTTTCTGTGGAAATCCATTGTTAACCTGACCTATTCCAATGTCCTATTTTGTCCACTCTGTGATGCTTTCCTTTGGATTACTCCCCAGGCTACCTAAAACAGGGCTGAGCAGAGAGGTTGTCTTCCTGCTGTACTGGCAGGGCTTATAGAGATGAAGTGGGCTGATGTGCCTGAATGAGGCAGCTGGGATGCTGATGCTAGGCACCGAGGCTTCAGTGGAGCAGCTTCTCATCCCCCTTATTGTCACTGACTGCAGCTTCCTGCGAGCAGATGTAGTGGCTGCAGGGCAGGTAGGTATGGTCATCTTTCAAACAGGGGAGGGGAAAAGATGCTATGGGGGAAATACACTCAGACAACTGACCAGGGATGGTCGTCTCCCATAGAAGAATGCTATACTCTGTGGGTTTTGTGTTGGTTTTGTTTTGGGTTTTTTTCCCCCCCAAAGTAGGTAATTTTTCCCCTATTTTATTTAATAGAATGGTCTTGATTGTTATAACCCTTCCTCATTGCCAGCGGACGCCCAAATTTCCAGGTACGCCGTTTAAGGAAGGAGGAAAGCTAGCTGTAGAGGAGACACTAGAGGGCAACATCTCGCAGCAGTGCTGCTCGGGAGATGGGCTGGTTTCATGCTGGAGTCAAATGCTTTTGCTGTTCAGCTTCGCAAGCAGCTTGATCCGGTGGGCTGGGTCATTCCTGAACACTGAGGTCCTTTCTGAACCCTTCTGAGATGTCCAAAGAACTTACAGAGGTGGAGACACATTATACTGAGAGGGTCTGTCTCATACAAGTGCTCTCAGCCATGCCACTTTGGAGGGATGAGAGGAGCTTGTCTCCTGAATCCCCTGTGCTTTTCCTGGGCTCCAGCGTACTGCAGGGTTTAGCAAGCTTCTTCCTTATTCACTGTAAGCCAATTCCTGAGAAGTCTTGTCAAGAACCAGATGTTGGGCTTCAGCATCTTAATTTGTCAAGGCTCAAGCTGTTGTGAGAGCGTTGCAGCACCGGAGATCAGCTGAAGCCGCCAGTCCACTTGCCCCACTCATGCGGGGTCACCTACAGCAGGTAGCTCAGGGCTATGTTGAGTTGGGTTTTGAGTATCTCCAAGGATGGAGGCTTGACAGCCTCGCTGGGCAAACTCTTCCAGTGTTTGATCACCCTCGCAGTAAAAAAGGCCTTATGTTTAGACAAAATGTCTTGGTGAGGAGTGATGGGTGGCTTATCCTGTATCAGTCAGAGGCAACTGGATGGGGTGCGATGGAGGTCAGCTCAGAGTCCTCCCTCCCCACTGCGACTTATTCAGCAAAGAGGAAAGGAAGGACCACAATGGTCCCTCCTGCATTTCTACCTATGTCCAGCAGCAGCCCCAGCTGTTGTCTAGGTCACAGTAAACACAAACAAGCGGCTCTTCATAAACCATGTAGTTAAACTCCTTGCTGCTAGACGATGTAGAACTCACATGGTGTACAATGACAGCTTTTCTGGTTAAAAGAATCCTTCCAGGAAGAATTCTTCCACACCTGGGAATTGTGAACTCCATTCTCCCACCTGATTTGGGAGAACTGCCCACCTCTCACTGCTCAACAGCCCGGAGCAACAGCTTTCTTTTCTTCTCCAAGCTTGGCAGCTCATACAACTGAAAACAGAAAGCGGGCTCGTATTAAAACGTGAACATTTTAATATATGCATCTAATTGATATTACGCTGTAATTAAATTATATTCCCATGGTGAGTGTAGCATCAGGTTTGTAGTAATACAAATAATTAGTAATTAACTCTAATCAGATCAGTTAGCAAACGGCAGATTCCAGATGAATAAGCTGGCCAACAGCGTGTGTGGCCAGGAAAGCCAAGGAAGGAAGAAGAAGAACTCATTTGTGCTGAGGGATAAGGGGGAAGTGAAAATAATTGGCAGCTGATTTTCAAGAGAATGCAATCTTAAAAGAGCCTCTAGGCAATAATCATCACCCCGGGGCTCAGTTCCTGGAAGATGCTCCATTTAGATCTGTTTCACTCTGCCCTGAGTCCCTCCCATGCCTCCTACCACGCTTTGGTGCTGAAGTAAATCAAGGGCCTGTGCAGCAGCATGCACAGCCTGCCTTCAGCCATAGGAGCCTTCCTAAGCTGACCCCCAGGTAACAATTCCTTGATGATGACAAGTGATTGTGGCACCTCAGGGCCCTCCTCAGCCTGCCAGCAGCAATTTGAGAACAGGTTCCTAACCAGTTGCTCCCACCAATCTCCAGGTAACTGCAGTGCTGCAGAGCCTTGAGCTGCAGAAATAGGTGGAATAGGGAGGCTCAGGCATATCTGGTGGGAAGAATAGTCTGAAAATTCACCTGGGCATGGGACTCAGTAAAAACTGAGCATTAGCATAGGTCATAGGAGACTGGAGTAAGCATCTTGATGGTGCTGCAGATGCACAGAGCCTAACTTGAGTACACTGCAGGATGGCTGCAGCCAGCAGAGAATCGCAGCCTTCCAATACATAGCTCACAGCTTTAATCTCTTGCTCTGAACTCTCCTCTGGGGGCACTGGTTTCTGCTAGCTACTGCAGGAGAAAGCAGAGGCCAGCCCTCCTGGGCTGAAGCTGGTTGTCAGAAATCCCTTTCCCTGAATGAACCCAGCAGGAAGGAGTTCAATGTTCTGCTGCAGGACGCCCCAGAGATACAGTCGTGATCTTTATCTCAGCTCTAAGGATGCTGAACTTGCTCCTGAGCAACATGGAGGCTCAGCAAATGGTTGCAAGCGTTGGAGTTTAGAGTCTGGTGGGATCACAAAAGCAGGAAGAATGCTGCTGCCTGTTGACCTTGCAGAGCAGATCAGTTGAAGGTGTCCTGTCTAACCTTCAGAAGGAGGCTGATGTCAGGACTGGATGGAAGCCAGGGCTGCACAAAGGCAATGTATGTCTTGGTGTCTGCAGCTTCTCTTCTGAGAGCACCAGTGTGGAGCTGCTTTGCTGTGTTTTGCCACGAGGCTCCAGCTCTGCTCAGCACCAGCTCCACCAACCTGCACTGAAGTCTTGTTTCTGAGCTTCTGTGTTTGCTCCAGGTGTGTGGGAGCATCCTCTGGGAGGGGAGACCACGGGATGAGGAGATCTGTGCAACAGTCTGCTGGAGTGTCTTACCCTTTAGCTCCAGGGTCATGATCTTCACTGCAGAAGAGGAGTATGTACTTCCAAGGATTCATTACTCAATGCAGAGGGCTTAGGAGAGCTGTTCTTCATGGGGCCAGCGAGAATTTCTCTACAGACCAATGACGTATAAAAATCTGAGCATAGACTTCCTATGTGAAAGGTAATATTGCAATCTAAACATCTCTTTCTGCATTGAAATACAGCAAACTATCGCAGTCTCGCCGTCCCCTCCAATAAGAATAAGAGGAAAACATTTATAACAATTTCAGTTTGGATCTGTCAAACCAAGTCCCAGTTAAAAGAGAATTCAAGTTGTGCTCTCGCCAGCCCGGCGGCAGTTTGATCAGCATCAAATATTTGAGAGACACATATTTCTCTCTCAGAAAGGTCAGTGGGAAATATTCTGCCATTGGGAAAGGGTTTTGCTTTTTATTTGCTCAAGTGTAAAACGTTCTTGAAGCCGACATCCTCCTGCAGCCAAGCTCTCCTTCTGATTAAATGGCATCTTTCTGATGGAAAACGTTCTAAGCAAACATAAAATGATTAGAAAATGTAACCGGCTCTAATTGCTGCTGTGTGCCAAGAGCGAGCCAAAAGGTCCCTTTCTTGGAGGGAAGCCGGAAAAGGGAGGTTTTTTCTTTGATGAGTCAAGAAGCCACTGGCTGCTTGAAAGTTATTGGTGAGAGTTCAAAGCAAGGCTCCCGAAATGGGCAGATGAACTAATTAATCACATGAAATAACAAAGGAAGGTGAGGAGAGGTTGTGGTGGGTGCAGTCATCTCAGCTCCTTTCCAGAACCCTCTGAAAACATGAAGAAATGGGAGAAAGAGATATATTTGTGTGTAGCATTTAAGGTGGGAGCAATGGTCTACAGGCACATATAACGTGGTAGGCAGTGGTTTACTGAGGCGTTTGCCAACCCTCCAGGATGGGGAGTAGCCTTGCAATGTTGTGTGCATGTGCATTGCTCTACCTGAACATGTAGAAGTTCATTAAACAGTTTGCTGAACCAAGGACTGCCTGCATGTTCATGCCTGTCTCTTTTCCGGTCAGAGAGCATCTCCACAGCTTTGATGTGATGAAGGGGATTGGCACAATGGGAGTTTGCAGTACCTCAGTCTGCTGCCAGGTTCAATGCAACCATTGTTCCCAAAGCTCATAACTTTCAGATAGGACTTTTTTCCGCAGCTTCTACTTGTGGACTCTTTCCAGAAGTGCCACTGTTTGGTGTCATCCTAAAGGTTCTTTTCCTCTTGCATGCAAGCAAGCATTTGGCCTTCATGAGAGGTTTTGGGTTACTCGCTTAATGATTCAGTTTTGTGGGTTGCTGTTGGCAGTGCAGCAGTTGTACCGATGTTATTCCTGGTCTCCAAGATGGTTTGCTTGCTCGATGAGGCTGTTATTCTGTCACAGCTCTTAAGTTGCTCTTAAGTAACCAAAGCAATCTAGTAATAATACAAGCTGTTGATTCATGAACCTGGTTTTGAAAGAAAATCTATATTATCTCACCTGCACCTTGGCTCATTTGAGCATTCATTTATTTCTTGTGATCAGTCTTGCCTCTTGGGTATGTCTCAAATGAGTAGAAAATAACGAATATGCCATTACTGTGGTAGGTGTTCTTAAAATATAATGGATAAACTAATTCTAGGTCAGAATTAAGACATTTGGTCCCAGTACTAAATGTGTATGCAGCAAAGTGTAGCTTTGGTGGTCTTTTACCCATTTTGTACATCATTATTGATCACTATTGTTCTTTTTGTTTTGCGTTGAAATCCATGGCAGCATTCTCCTTAAGGGATAACAAGTCAATTGATTTCTCTTACTCTTTCTGTACTGCACCTCACATATACATATATGTGTACATATGCACAGACACCTGTATATATGTGCATATGTATTTACGCACATTTCTGTACATATATCCACTGAAAAATGACATGATTCTGATGGAGAGGGAATACCTCTGGGTTTTCTGGAAGGACAAATTGAATCTGAGAGATATGGGAATACTCAGCCTTGCGTTGGGAAGGGAAAGCTGCTGTAACCCACCTGGTACATCACTTCTGATGCTTCACCTTTGCACAAGCACAGCCTGTTACTGGTCAGGCAAGCCAGCAGAGGGGGAGTTTTGACCCCCGCAAGACAGTGTGCGATCGTAGATTGGATGTGGTAAATTACAGATTCTCTGCTATTTCCCATCTCATAAATTCTGTCTCCCAGAGCCCTTTCCCACCCCTCTGCTTCCTTCCCCAGACAGCCACTGCCCTGAAATAGCTACAGCAGTCTGCCACAAGTACACTTGGACTTGTTCAAGGAAGGGGATGTGATGGCATGAAGTGGAGCAGCTCCTACCTTCTGACCATTGCATGCAAGCAGGGTCACCAGAGCTGCCTCATGATCAACAAACAAGAGACATATGATGTCCTCACCACATCACCACAGACTGCAACACTGTTGGCACCTCCTGCTTTCATTCCTTTGACACAGCCGTGATCCTTGTGTCTGCAACACTGACTCCTGCCCATGATGTCTGAAGTAAAACCCAATGGTCTGTGTTGCACAAGAGAAGTGGAACCATGGGCTGCAGTGACCAGGCTGCCTGAGGAGCCACCCCACAGCATTTTTGTGCTGGCCTGGTACAGAAAGCAGAGGATGCTTTCAGGATGCTGAAAAGGCCTGGATTAGTTTAGTTGGGAAAACTGGCACTGTTCTCATCGTTCATTATCTGTGCCCCTTGTCTTGGATTTGAAGTCATCTGAGCCTAGGACTAGGCTACTTGGGCCGCATCTGGCCCTGAGGAAACCAGGAACATAACAAGCTCTCCTAGGTGCATCCCTTCCACTTATGTTCATCTTGTGCTGCTAACAGCCAAGTGTAGTGAATTCTGAGGCTAATGAAACCTGTTCTCCTGCAGACCCTGCGTGTATCGTGGCCTGTTGTGCACTCTGACAGAAGCTCCACAGCTGGCTGGGGCTTTCAGCAGCCTAAGTGTATGTTTTCTGATGTCTAATGCGCAGTGTGCTCTCTCTTTGTGCCCTTCCTCTGGGCGCAGCTATTGGGTACATCTCTTCTGTTGCACTGCTCCCTACTGTGAAGTTTATAGGCACTTAGTTTTATTAAATATGTCCCCTCCCTCTGACAAGTTCTATCAAAAGTGGTTACTGAATTAACAACTCCCTCAGGTTAGAAACACCCTCCAGCCATCACTGTATGCAGTGATGCAGGAAGAAATGAAGAGGAGATCACAGAGGAGCTCACGGTTTTTGGCATGCCTGTGAATTCCCTTTGGAGCTCACCACATGGCATTCCCCAAGGTTTGGAGAGGAGGTGCATGGCAGCCAGCCCAGAGAAAGTGGTTGCCACTGCCATGGGCAGGCACGCTGGTGTCTGCCCCCGTCTCTTCCAGCCTTGGGTTACAGTGATGCTCCCAAGCAGCTTCGCTATGCCCTCTCCTTGCCTCAGCAGGGAGCTCTTGCAAGCCAGCCAGATGGTGGGTGTTGTGTGGAACATGGGAGACATTCATTTCAGGCTGAGAGCGATAAAAAATGCTCAAGGCTAGGAAGATTCCCAAATGAAGGCACTGAGAATCAGTGGAGGTATCAGGGGGTTATGAAATCCCGTCAGATAGCAGATGTAATGTGTAATTAGTCTCTGACCCAGCACATTATATGCTGAGCATCTCTCTGTTCTCCCAAGCTCTGGGACGTTCACAAAGAGGGCTTTTTAATCCCCTATCAGTGAGTTTCCAGCACTCCTCGTGTATCTTTTGAGGTTAATCCACAATGGCATCCTACATCACATGATGAAGCTGGAGCCTTCTGACCCTGGACTTTACAGTTTGGTGTTTTTCCTCATTGTAAATCTTAGCTCTCACTACAGTTTGTCACTGGTAAAGTCACCAGTGCGGCTTCTTTGACACTTCCTGATTGAGGAGTCTCAGGTCTCCTGGGTGAGATCTGTTTAGAAAGTCTCACTTCAGGAAGGGAGGGAAGTAATGAGGCAGCTGTAGTCTTTGGGAGACAGACTGACTTTTGGACTTGATGATCTTAAAGGTCTTTTCCAACCTATCTGGTGCTCTCCATTCTCTCTGTGATGCCAGTAAACGAAACAGGATCTCCCTGTGTGCAAACACAGGAGGGCAGAGCACTCTGCTACCCCAGAAGTAATGCCCATTAAAAATGAAGTAGCCTTTAGGCATGGAGAGAGCATATAAGCAGCAATGGCTTCTGAATAACAGATAGGTTTAAGGGGTAAGTTCAAGCTAGAACGACAGGTACACTAACTGAGTTTCAAAAAGCTGCTTTGAAAAAGGACAGCCCCCAGAGGCATTTTCTTGGTGTCCATCTGTAGGTAAGTAAGCTTTCAAGGGTCTATCTTTACCTGTCAGTACTGCCTCCTGACTTCTTCCAATTCATCATTCACAGTAGATGCAGCATCCCTGTCCCTCCTCCCTGGTTACACAACCCTTCCTTTCCCAAAGGAGGAGTTACAAACAGAGAAGAGCCATCAGCAACAAGCAGCCACCAATGAATAATGAGTGTTTTAGCTCACTAATTTCTTACAGCATTTCATAACCACTCTTGAATGGTATGGCTCAAAACAGCAGGACTAATTGCTATAGCAAGTTATGAAGAGCTCTCTGACTGTGATTTCCTAGTTCATACAGGTATGTACACCATGGCATTGCTCGAAAACACCAATGTCGTCTGGGTAAGGCAGAGTCAAATTTGCCTGAACGCACAGTGGGAAGTTCATGCCATGTTTATTCTAGGAATCACAGAATCCCAGACTGGTTTGGGTTGGAAGGGACCTTAAAGCTCATCCAGTTCCAACCCCCTGCCACAGGCAGGG
>WYDI02022733.1:0-41596 GCA_009867235.2 Psittacus erithacus
AAGCTGCTCTAGTGGAAGGTGTCCCTGCCCGTGGCAGGGGTTGGAGCTGGAGGAGCTTTAAGGTCCCTTCCAACACATCCGTCATTTGAAACTAAGATTCCACATCACAAAATAATGTCCAATATGCACAGGGCAAGAGTAACAGGGTTATCAGGGGATAATTAAAAAGGAGGAAGCATTAATTAAGAGAATGATAAGGCACCATAATCTATACACTAATATGTGCTTAATTTACTTAAAAAAGTTTAAAACATTTTCTAAAATGCAGTCTTGATGTTCAGCCCTTGAGTTAGTCAGTGCAATGCTCTGCAGGACTGTCAGTCCAAGCTCTGAGCCATGAATGACTTTGAATGGGGTAAAATTACGAAGTGATAAAGGATATTTCTAGATTAGTTTTCAGTATTTCAGTAAAATATGTAAACAAAATCCCGAATCAAAGATTGAGCTCCTCAATGGTGAACACATTTGAAGTATTTCCCCTGCAGCTCAGGCCGTCCTGCACTTGTGCATCCTCCTCAGTGTCCCTCTGCTGTGCTCACCCTGCTGCAATGTTTCACAGTAACAACATACAAACCCCCTTATAATTATTACTTCCTTCAAAATAACCACCCCATCGCTCCCTTGGTGCACAGATCTGCATTTCTGCTACAGGTAAAATGAAGCTCATCTGCAGGTGCTCCTGCACTGAGCATGTTACTGATGCAGGCACATTCGCAAGGGGATACAGACTGCTTTAGCAGAGCATTTTAGTAGAGCATTTCAGGCAAGTGATAGAGAGTGGAAGCACAGCTCGAGTCAAACATCATACACTAAAGAGACAGTGATGTTATAAAGAGTTAATTCTAGTTTGCAGCCTCAAAGGAGGGCACAAAAGTGAGTGCTTTAAGGGGGAACTGTTAAAATAAGCAACAGTTATGTATGCTAAATGCAACTATTCTTGAAGTTCAGAGGAGGGATTGTCAATGACAACTTGAAAGGAGTTCAGGTTGTGTCACTCTGGTTATTTCCAAGGATATAATTTTTTCCGATTTGGAGGCAGATCTCAAACATTTGAAGAGATGAAAGGCCGCTTTAGTGTCATCATTTGCCAAATACTGTCAGTGTTTACGGAAGTTATGACAGCCTCTTCACGCTGAATCCAGTATTGGTAAAGAATATGAACTCTGCGTTCAACAGAGATCTACCCTTACACTTGTTTTTCCACAAACTCCAGCCAGTTTTACTGCTCAGAATAGGTCTGAGAGCCCACGTCCTACTCCTAAAGCCCTGCGTCGCTGATAATCTCCAGTTGTATTCTTATAGGCACCCACATGATTTCTGCTTTGATTCTCTCCTTCATTAGCCAGGAAAAAAGCAAAAACTCTCCTAACAAAAGAAAAAGTCAACTACGGAGAAAATTCTTTCAAACATCACAATAGAAGTGCATAAAAGTTTCACTCATGTTATGTCTGTCTCCACATGAGACTCTAAAGCAAGGAGCATTTAGAGAGAAATGTGTAACTAACTTACCTTATCAGAAGGTTTGAATGGATTTCCTTGTCCGCTTATTCCACCGCTGATACTAAAACCAAGGCCAGGATTCTTCTCTATCCTCACACAAAACTAGGTTAAAAAGACATGGCAAGGTAAGTCAATGCCAACATTCCAGCCTATCCAAACAGCAGCATCTTCTTCACATATATCCGTTTCATAGAACCACAGTCGGGTTTGTTTTGGAAAGGACCTTAAAGCTCATCCAGTTCCAACCCCCTGCTATGGGCAGGGACACCTTCCACTAGAGCAGCTTGCTCCAAGCCCCTGTGTCCAACCTGGCCTTGGACATTAATCTCACCACTGATAAGACGAGCTGACCCTCTCAGAAGCTGCTCTGCACAATGCAGTAAAACTCAGCAGAGTATCATTATAACCTGAATGCATCTACATGGTTTTAGCATGCTGCAGTGACACCATAATATTCACAGTGCTGCATGCATTTTTTGGATATATTTCAAAAATTTGTGTTCAAAGATTAAAAAAACCTTTAGTTTTTTGAGAGGAGTTCACATTGGACAAATGATTCACTTAAACACTGGGATAAATCTGTCAGTGATGCTTCATCACGTGTGCAGCATCCTCTAGTACTATGCTTGTCTCAAACCCAAGGGATAAGTACTTTGAAGCCTGAGGCCACAGCCTGCACTGGGCACCAACCTTTCCAAGTGCCTTACTCCAGGAAATAGTGCTGAATCTCATATTTTAGTCAGGAAGACTCTAATGGCATTAGGTAATTGAATATAAAATACAAATTACTTCAGTAAAGCTTTTAATGACTACTCACTGAGCCAGCCTCAGCATGTACTCGAGCCACACAAGCAATTGCTTCGGAATCCCAGTGCAATACTTAATACAGGCAGCTACTACGTGGATTGACCAACCCTTTACTCGAGGGAAAGGTTTACTGATGATTCTGCACTGTATTCTGCAAGTGTGGTCCCTCCAACAGTTACTGCAAGCATTAAGGCCAAATATAATGGGGAAAGGACCACTTAATGAAGAAACTCAACAGCACACATGATGCTGACTGGGGGCACTGGAGCTACAGATGGGCTTTCCTAAGGCCAAGCTGGAGCAGGCAACAGAGATCTGAGATCAGTGTCTTGCCAAACATGCTGCACTGTCAGCACTCAACTGAGTCACTGGAGAATCATCAGAAACTGCAAGTTAAGTCGGTGTGACCCAGGATGTCAGCTCTGATCAAGAACTTCAGTCCCAAGTTGTGTCACTTGCTCAATCCAGGAAGAAAATACTGAGGAAGAGGACAGAGCTGCTCCTCCACCTCCATCTCAGCCACCTCCCAATGCCACTCTATGTTTCTCCCTGTTCCTGCTGCACACAGGGCAGAAGAACCCCCACAAAGCATTGTCAAAGCCTTACTTTGCCACCCCACAACCTCACCTGCTCCTGGTACGCCTCGGTGCTTCTCTGGCCCTTGGTTTGGATTAAGCATCGCCCCGTCTGAGGTGCCCGAGAGCTCTGCGAGGAGGGAATCTGGATGGGCAGCGGCGGCTGGTACTGCTGGATGGTGACTTTGTTCATGTTCCCTTCGTACTGCTGCTCGCGGCTCCGATGCTGAAGGCTTTGGGATCCCATGAGGGTCTGGATATGGCTACCTGCCTGTGGGTAACGTAACCCGTTAGGCCAGAAATTCAGGAAGCTGAAAAGAAGCAATTATTACAACTTGCAGAGTCAAGTAAAAGCAAACCTCTTAAATCCTCTCAGAGGTTTGCCTTTTGACCACGGTTGGAAACCACCGTGATTAAAAGCAGCAAGGACATGCCTGATGCATTTAGTGCCCCTGGGGGATTAAGGGAAATTAGCCGCATACAGGATGCTTTAGAAACAGAAGACACCGGTTTGAACTCATGGCATGATATATGCTCCTGCTCGGAGTGTTTTGTGAACTGAAAACTTTTAATAGATTGATGTAGGGTGGATTATCCATCACAGCACACTCTGAAGATACTGGGATAGGATATTTTCCCTGAGGATAGTTTGGAATCAGATTGATAACACGAATGCAGCATTGTGCCAGCACTGTGCACTGAGTAGAGAAAGTGCAAGCAGTTACATCCCCTGCCTGCTTCTAGGAACAAATGAGGCTTTTACAAAACCAAACTAATCAAATCATCACATTTCTATGATAATATCTACTGATAGGAAGCTCCAGTACTTCGTAAGTATAAGTAAAATGCTGATGTACATTGACTTGGCCTTTTGATATTCTCAGGAAAACAGAGGAGAGGACAGAGGAAAATGTCCATTTCAAATACAAGAAAAATTGTGCTTCTTCACTGAAAAACCTCAGATCTTCTTAATCGGCTCCAAAGACCTCTGTACTGAACAGCAGAAGCTGGAAGTGAATGGGAAAGGGCCTCCAGCCTCTTGGTTGTGGCTAACAGAAACACTCCCAGGTCAGGAAAGGAGAGAAATGGTGACTTGGACACTCCTGTATGTCCCAGTTCTGATGCAGCTGCCTTGCTCCAGTTCCATAGCACAGGCTCTTTCTGCACCCATTGACACCACTGTAGCCCATGCTGGGATCTCCAAGTTTGCACAGCTTCAGCCTTAACATGGGCTGCTGCAATCCGCAGCCTCACCCAACACAGTCCTGTCCTACCCATCTCCATGCCTGCACTGCTCCTCCTTGAGTGCCATCACCCGCAGCCAGGCTGCTGGCCTGAGATCTGTTCTTTTGCCATCTGTGTTCTCACTCTCCAGCCTCAATTTTTACACAAGAAGTGATTTCCAAGTGCCCTTTTGGAGAGCCCCCACCACACTTCTACCCCTTCCCTTTTGACAGAGGAGCAGCTAACTCAGAACACAGCAGACTGAACCAGGCAGGCACCTGGCATCTGTCCTGTTGATATGGCAGAAAAAGTCATCTTCCAGGAAGCAGAAATACTGTTGTGAGCAACACTCAGGATTCATTTTCTCCCTCCTGTTAACAGACGTTGAAGAGCTCCTGTCACTGCTGCTGCACTCACACTGTGGCTCCTGCTGGAAGCCACCTTTCTTGGAAATGGGAATTATTCTGCAGGAAAACATCTATTATGCAGGCTGCTTCCCCAAATTCATCTGCATTCCTTAACATCCACCATAGAAGTTAATTATGTTCAGCTCAGTGTCCAGTATTTACAGTGTAGTTAAGGTAGCTGACAAGGGATGGAACAATGGATTACTCCACTGAGTTAAGCCGATTTCAGTACCATTATGCAGCGTTTGTACTTACCACATCTGAGCAGTGAGATACTGAAATATGCAGAATGAAACAGAACCTGCAGTTTCTTATCACAGCAACAGCAGTGATGTACCAATGGAAGATACAGACTGAGTTAGACTGTGTGAATGGATAAAGGCAGCATTCATCCCAATATGCCAGTGAGGATGAGTGGTGACTCCTCTTAAATTTCTTATCCTAGTTTCCTGCGTACCAGAGGATAAAGAAACTCTTTGAATAACTTGGCTGCCAGAGGCAGCTCCATCAATATCAGGTGCTCTCCTCCTCCTCCTCATCCCTGTCCTGTGCCTGAGGAGGGGTCCTTGGGAGAGTCTGGGTGCAATGACTTTAGTCTCCCATCTTCAAGCAATTCTTTTGCCCATTTCTTGTCTCTGCTTTTGTGTGAAGGCAAAAGCTGCTGCTTCCAAAATGATCTTGGATACAAAGAGGTGAGGCCAATTGGAAGATATTTGCCTCCTCAGTGCTGACAGCTAATCACATCACAGAAGTTATTCGTGTGCACATTGTGCCTTTCACAATGTTTTTGTTCACTTGTAAGACTCTTCAGCAATGAGCAGGACCAGTCTCCATATAGATAACGCTCAATGTAAAGATCACTGCTTACATGTGCAGTTCCACCTTGTAAAGCTGATTGTGAACACAGGTCAGTTTGCTAAGATCCTCCTTTCCCCAGCTTTATGATCAGAGCATCTCGAAATGGCAGTTTTCAGTCGATGAGCAGAGCCAAGCTGGGGCTGGGAGAGAGCAGCCAGTGTTTTCATGGAAGCAGGCCAGATCCAAGCGCTGAAGTCTAACATCTACCACCACGAGGCACTTGAAATTCGTCCCCTTTCTAGTCAGTTTATCAGCAAATGATGTGTGCCTAGGGTATCCCAGGGAAAATGGCTGTGCCCAGGTGCCAGGCTGGCCTCCATCTCAACACATTCATTTTGTGTTGTGAACTGGAGAATGTAATTTAAATGAAACATTTGAGTGAAGACTTCGCAGGCCAAGAGGGAGCTGACAGCTCCCTGACACGTGCAGGAATACACTTGCCAAACCCATGTGCCCATTTCACAGACAGAGATGTAACCACTAGCATGTGCATTGAATACAAAAACAGGGAGCAGGCATGAAGACATCATCCTTAAATCATAGAGTCAACGAGGTTGGAAAAGCCCTTCAAGCTCATCCAGTCCAGCCCTTACCCCAGTACTGCCAAGGCCACCACTGACCCATGGCACTGAGGCCTCATCTCCACGCTGTGTGAACACTTGCAGGGCCGGTGACTGCAGCCCTGCCCTGGGCAGCCTGTGCCAATGCCTGAGCACCCTCTGGGGCAGGAATTGTTCCTCAGCTCCATCTAAACCTGCCCTGGTGCAGCTTGAGGCCGTTTCCTCTTGTCCCATCCCTTGTTGCTTGGGAGCAGAGCCCAGCCCCTCCTGGCTCCATCCTCTTTTTAGGTACTTATTAGGTCTTCACATGTTGTCCTGTGGATAACAATTTCCAGAGAGTTCTCATGACGTTAGCGACCACCCGTGGCCAGAAAACAAGGGAGATGAATCCCCACGATTATTGCTTTAAGCTGTGGAACAAAAATACGCATTTCCCAAACCTCATTAACCTGTTCTCCTCCTGCCAGTGATGTGCTGGGCGAAGAAGACAAGCACAGCCAGGTCAGAGGCCTGCTCGTGTGCTTACCTTCTTGGTGACGGTGTCTGGGGGCACATCCCGCCTGCCCAGCGGGTAGGGGTTCCACTGGCTGCTCATGGACACCTCCTCCTGCCCGTTGTCCAGAATGCTGCTCTGCTGCGATGGGGTCTGTTGCAGAAACGGTAGGGCAGCCTTTAGTCACTGGGCACACCATGACAGAAAACACTCTGTTCGCATTTATTTCAGTAACCAACCCAGTTAAACTGCAACACACTACTGCTAACGCAGCATCCTTGCAAATTCTTACAATATGTCATTAACAATCTTTTGTGGGACTTTCTGCAAGCGGAAGATCTTGAAAGACATACAAAAGAAGTATGAGAATAATGAATGATGAGAGAGAAGAGAAATTTAATGTAGCTCATTATTTCACGGAAACAAATGTTGGCAAAGTTTCTTAATTTAAATGCGCAGCCTGCCACTAATACCCAAATTAGAACTTTCTTACTGGTCATTCAGGTATCAAAAACCTTTTCATTAAGCATTTGCCACCAAGATAAATGATATGCTTATAGTTTCTTCCGAAAACATTCCTTACCGGCAATACTGACCTTGGGACTACTCTCACCTCATGTATGCTCCGTGCATCCTGTGTGTGCTGTGACCTCTCTCTAGGCTATGGCTGGTGTTGTTCTAAGGTAACAGGGTATCATCTATATGATATTAACTGGTAACTAAATGCTGTCCTGGCTATGAATAGACATAACACACATTGAAAGTTTCCTAAATGAGCTTGAGACTTTTGTTAATATTTTCCACTTTTCTCTCCTTTTCTACACATTTCTTCTTTTTCCCCTGCCTATTTTGTCCTGTTTCCAGTACTTTTTAGAACACACGTACTTTTCCTGTCCCATCCTGACTTTGTTTTCTGTCTCTGTCTTTCTCTACCGTCACTGGAGATTTTGCTACCATGGGTAGGGCTTTTTGTGCTAGACTTTCCAAAACGCCAGCACTACAATACGACCAACAACACTTCACAGTGCTAATTCAGTTAACTGCTCATTCAGCTCTGATTAATGATAGTCTGCAAAGGGAAAAGAGTCTGCTCTTCCCCAGTGTTGTTCAGGCAACTTCTTCACCTTATATTAAAAACATCAAGACACACTTCTTTAGATGGCTGAAGAACAAATGAAACTGTTGCTTTGAAACATTAAAGCTGGTAACTGGTCACTTAAGAAATCTATACTGCAAGCTTAAAAATCCTTCCAAAGTAAATAGAAGTAAATTGTGGTTTAAATCATATTCCTCAGAGGTTAAGTTAAAAGAAAAAAACAACCAATTTTTTAAAATCAATGAAAATTTTCATTATAATTCGCTCATCACTCAAAAAGTCTTCTGAATAAATCAAGAAAATGTGATTTTCCTTACATTAAAAACACTAGGAAAACCTCTCCTCTGTTGAAGCTGCAGGAGCTCCCTGCAGAGCTTTCTGTAGACATGTTAAAAATGGAAAAAGGAGAGCTGACTCAGCACTCTTCCTACGGGTTATCCCTCATGGCTCAGCAGAGGCTGGTCCCAGTGCCCTGTCCTCTCGGATAGCACAACACTCTAATTTGGGTCCAGAGCTGTAGGCTGGTGTGTAGACACGGATATAAACTGACTTTATGGCTCTAAGTCCCTCCCAACACAGCTAAACCCTTCCTGGAGAGCTGCCGGGGTCAGCCCAGGACACGCCGAGGCCTCTTTGTCCACAGACCAGAATTTGGGTCTTTGTGCCTCATGGATGAGCCATTCCGTCCTGTTTGCTGCCCATCTCCACGTAACCCTCACCCAACCAGGGTACATCATCTGAGACCAGGGTACATCGTCTGAGACCAGGGTACATCGTCTGAGACCAGGGTACATCGTCTGAGACCAGGGCAGCAAACAGCTCTTAAAAAGTACAATTGCAAAAATCTCTGCTCTGAGGAGTAGTAAAAAGGAATGACAAAGGCTGGGAATCATCTCTATGCTGCGTCATCCCTTCAGAGTCACCCACACAAAGAGGTGGAATGACATGAATTTATGACATGTGGTAGGTGCCTCCCCACGCAGAGACATGGAGTCAGTGAGGCAGCTTCCTATGGGAACTCCTGCTTTTACTCCTGTGTGACCATACACTCATAGAATGGTTTGGGTTGGAGGGGACTTTAAGATCATCCAGTTCCAACCCGTGCCACGGGCAGGGACGCCTTCTACTAGAGCAGCTTGCTCCAAGCCCCATCCAACCTGGCCTGTACATGTAAGTATGCTGATTATTCCTAAAGGGAGTTGGCACTGTACCCTTCTGGGGATGAAAACCCATAAACCTTAGGAAGAATCATGAGATAGATGCCAGAAATGGAAATAATTCCACTGCAAAGTGTTTCTTTTGTCACTGCAGATAATGCTGGGCTGGTTTTATAAGCAACTGACTCATCTGCAGAGGTGAGTTTGCACTCAGAACAGATAAAGAAAAACACAAGAGGCTGCTTTCTGCTTTCTTAATAAATAGGAAAATTCTGTGATAACGGGTTTTTCTTTTGCTTTTCTGCAGTAAAATGGATTTGTCTATTTGCAGTATTACTCATCTGCGGGCTGCAAACAAACTACATATCTGGTAAGTCTAGAAAGATGTAAAAAGCAGCAGTTCAGATATTTTATACATGGAATAGAATCAATGTAATAAACTCCCTCAATATAAGCAATTGCTATATTTCATTTCCTGATGCTGGCAATTAGACGTCACTCATTACTCTCTTGACTCTAGGCCACAAGAAGGAGGAAGAAGAGGTAAATATCAAGGTGCCGTGGCCTGGATTCATTAAGAAATGCAAATTCCTTAGAACACGTGAAGGAATCAAATTAAACAATATTAAACATTCACATTATATGGTTCACAATAATTTTCTACTGCTTCCCAAACAGTACAGTAAGAGAAGAATACACCCCTTTCATGCAGCCCAGCATCTTATATGGGTATGTAGCAATGCTAATGAAATAAAGCAGAATAAATCATTTAAGCCCACATCCCAAAACTTGTCATGAATTTCCTTAGACATCCATATATTAGAATTTCCTTAGACACCCATATATTAGTATCCATATTCACCTACAGCCTGAAATTCTTGAAGAGCTATAAAATACCTTATTCCTAAATGTGTGTAGGAAACAGAACATTCTTTGGAGCTGATGTCAAACACACTTCTTGCAAGGACTTGTGACAAGAATTAGGGTATACCCAAGTAGACAAACAAATTCTTTGAAGGAAAAAACAGTACGAGCAACACTGCAAAGCTGCCTGTGGCCGAACACACACACACACACACACCTACCACGGTTCAGATTTGACCTACATGGCATCAGCTGAACAACAGAGAAGCACACACTAACACCAGGACTTGTTTAAATCCAGGGACAGCTGAATGGGAGGTGTAAATGGAGGTAACGGTGTGTGGAAAGTAGGTGACAGGAGAAAGCTGACAGTGAGCTCAGTGTGTGTGTGTTTTAGCCTCTCGCAGCTTTCCCTGGAAATCCAGTGCTTAGTCCTGTACCACTAAGCTAAGCAGGGCTAAGGGCTGTCCTCAGGCCAAGCAGCACAATCTGGTTACATTGCTGCCATTAACCCATCTTATTCTTTTAAACAGATCTGGATCTAAACCCTTCAACCAGGCACTGGAGCCCTCCTTTAGGATTTCTGGCTGGCTTCAGAGCCCATCCCAGCCAGGGACATTCTGGGAGGTGCCAGCTGGCCAGGGCCACCCCAGTCTGAGGCCAGCCCTGCAATTCACAGCACAGATGATGGCCCTGCAGCGCCTGGCTCTGTGCTCTGCTGCACTTTAACTACTCACAGAGAAGCTGCTCATTCATCCCAACTGCTGCTGCAGTGGCAGTCCTCTGCTATCGCATGCAGTCCCAGCGCTGCCACTGCTTCCAGTGCTCCCACTATTCCCAGTGCTGGCACTGAGCTGCTGCAGGGACTCCAGCGCAGCCATATGTGCCATAGAGCAAAGTCCCAGCATCTCCTCTTGATACTCTAACAATCCTTCAGCTGCATCCCCCTCTGCCTTGACATCTGTGCCCTTTCCATTGAATACTTCCCAAGTCACAGACTAGAATCCCAGACTGGTTTGGGTTGAAGGGACCTTAAAGGTCACCCAGTTCCAGTCCCCTGCCACAGGCAGGGACACCTTCCAATAGAGCAGCTTGTTCCAAGCCCTGTCCAACCTGGTCTTGAACATATTTGTTCATATACGGTTTTGTGTGTAAGTATAATCGATAAGTATGATATAAATATGTAAGTACTTATCAATAATACATCCTTAATAGCTGTAAAATAAACAGTAAAATAATGAGAATATTATTTTCTTTCTATAGGCATCACTCAGCAAAAGTTTAAAGTCAGTTTTTAGGTTTAGTAGGCATGTACTCAAAACCAATCAGCTATTAGAGCATACCCAATTAGTGTTCAGCTATTAAAATCCCTGTCTTTCAGAGCCTATTTAAATATATAATTAAACTTTTCTGCATTCAATTTTCTAAAATCAAACAGTGACAAAACAAAGCACATTCTCCATTTCTGTGCAAGTACTAAGTCATCGAGAAAATGATGGCATCAGTCTGTAAGACGAGAGCAGAAAGCAGTAATGACAGCCACGAGAGCTACTTAATCCAAAAAGCAAGATTACGGAGTAAGGAAAAGTGTTTGACAATCATCTTTGCTTTTTGGATTGCGTAGAGAATAAGCATGAATCATAGGCAAAAGCTAAACCAGGAGAAAGCAAGGAGTGTTATCAATTTATTCGTAACGCTGGCATATGCTGGCTATCCCATACTTACTTTCGGTAGAGGTAGCTCTTGAAGCATTTGGTTTTCAAATTTAGATTTAGTCTGCAAGTTTAAAGTCATGCTTCTGCCGGCATGCATTGCTGAAAACCCTCCAGAGTGCAGCATGCCAAGGCTAACTGTGTTGTGTTTGTAAGCAGCGGTCTGAGTAGAGGAAACAACCACGTGACAGGTATGAACACACATGCTCCTTCAAGTAAGTATCACACATAAATGGTTAATTTCACAAAGTTTTAGTTTAAGCAAACAAACAGTACCGAGAAATAAATAGCTCCTTGAGGCATGCACTGGGTCACACGGAAGCAAATACATTGCTAGTTATACATAAAATGGATACCAGAAAAGACTGCAATGCTGACAGCAGATGAAATATGTTCTCTGTAGTTTGAAAATTGCAGGATTTAACATGGTACAAGTCTTTATTTTGCAAATACGGCCAAATTTTGGTATGTCTGTGGCCACGGGCGGGCCAGAAAACGTCTCTAGTATAAAGAGCATCAAAGGCAGAGGAGAAAACTCTATGCAAGAAGGCTCTGCACCATCTCCCCAGCTCTGCAGCTGCTCCTGGTGGGCTGGGATCCACCAGGGACCAGGTTCCACACAGCCCAGCATCTCGCCTCCCTGGGGAGATGGGCAGTGCCTTCTCCTGGAGCAGCTGCTGCATGGCAGCGCCCAGGCCTTCCCAGCAGCACAATCCCCACCACGAGGCCCAGCTTCTTAGAGCTTTGCTCATCCTGGGTGTCCAACAGCCAGGAACTGGCTCGCTGGCACCGGCAGGGATCACTGTGGACTAAGGTAGCTGGATAAGACCACCAGCGTCAGCTTCCCATGAGCAAATACACATCATACACTAAGTGAGAAGTTATTTCTTAAGCATCTGGGAAGTGTCTCTTTCCACCAGTAACAGCCCTACTTGGGGGGCACTGCTTTGCCTAGGAATGAGGAATTTTCCAATCAGTTTGACACAACACAAGGCAGAAAGCTGAAGGAAGGGAAAAGCTTCAGCCTTCAAGTCAGTTTTTAAGCTTTACCCATTTGATCCTTAAGGATATTTTAATACGCATCACATCCGAGCAACTGGAAGGTTACGAATATATTAACACCGAACTCATGAGTATCTAGCGAAAAAGTAGGTTTAAGGACACATTTTGAAGCTAACTTATGCATTTCATGACAGCATTTTTTCACAACCACTTCAGATTATGAAGTAAATCCAATTCATGAAGCAGGTCATTAAATAGCCAAGACCAAGACTGACATCAGGCACTAATACTTGTACTGGTTTGTATAGAAGGCAAATAAGCAGAACTTCCTACTGCTAGAAGGAGTAATGACCATAACCCTTGTTCAAAACAGCGGCAGTGTGCATCCAGTGGTATTTTTTGGAGTTAAGGGATCCCTTGAAATCCCCTCCACTAACAGTGACATGAAAGCCGAAATACACCATTTTACTCTTTAACTCTGATGGTTTTATTTCTTTTTACTGCAAAGCTGTACCCAGCACCTTTGAAAGCTCTCAGATCATTACTGAAGTGGTGGATCTCAGCAGCACCTTCCCATCTGTTGATAAGGAGAGGTTTTTATGGGCTGTATTACTTCAGGCAGTGCCGCAGCAGTTACTGCATCAGTAACGTGCACCGTGGCGCATTACTTGTGCAGAGACTCTGTATTTATTGCTCATTGACCCAGGAAACCCTCACTCCAGCTGCTTTGGAGCACCCCCGGGCCCCTTTGTGGGCCGGTTCCTCAGACACCAATGCAAGGAATCTCATTACTGGGAATTCTGGTGGTTACCACTGTACGTGCAAATAGTTTGACAGACCGAAACACACAACTAAAGGCATTAATTGCAGAGAAATGCCAAACATACCCTGTCTAACCTTCTAGCTTCTATATGTCTAAGTAGCTGTTGTCTCCAGTCAGCGGGCATTTTAGCACAGCTCTCATTTCCCTTCACAGGGGTAGGCCTTGTCTTTATATCACTGCTATCGGAAGGCTTGTCGCCATAGTTACCCAAGTTATAGTCTGACGGAATCTTTTCCAGCAGAGCTGCCATTGTAGGCCTCGCTGAGACCGGCCTGGTTTGGGATGTGCCGTAACTCTCTGTACTGTAGCTTCTTGCAGACAACGGCCTCCTTTGTGTCAGGTTTTTAACGGGAAAGCTTCCAGTCTGGGCTTTCACTTCTTGGTAGGAAGGGTGCTCGTCTTCGTACCTGCCGTTCCTCTTGAGGAACTGCGACTCGGCCACCGAGATGCTGCCCTGGCGCTCCGCGGCGCCGCGGTACGGGGGCCTGCCATACCTGTCGCCGGGGGGCAGGTCGTGGGGCTCGCTGACTCTCCTGAACATGGACATCTCGGTGGAGCTGGCCAGCGAATCCGCCCGCCTCAAGAAGCCCGGCCGGGAGCTCTGGGTCGCAAAGGGGGCCGCGACCACCTCGTCATTCACCGAAGGCTGGGAGAAGGAGAACATGTGCTCCACGGGCGGGTAGCCGCGGTAAGCCCTCGGGCTCACCAGCTCCTGCGGCAGGTTCTTACTCTGCTGGGGGATGTAGTCGGGGTTGAGCTGGAACGGCGGCAGGAGCCTCTTGTCCGCTGTCACCTCCACGGCTCCCTGCGGGTTGAAGCTTTGGTCGAACTGGTAGACCTTCTTCGTGACGGACGACTTCTGCTGCGGCTGCACCTTGACGCTGCCGTAGGTCAGCAGCTCGTCGTCCAGCATGGGGACGGACTGGCTGCGGGACATGCTCAGCATGCCGTGCTCCGGGCCCAGGAGCTTGTCCACCCTCTCGTGGGTGCCTACAGTATCGTTGCCGGATGCATAGTTTTCTAAGGGGATATTATACACTTTGTAGGTACCGATGTCAATCTCATCGATACTCTGCGACTTCTTAAATTTGTTCGTTTTTAAATCCCTCATCATGGGAGAAAGCCGCTCCGTGCTCTTGCTGATAGAAATCACGTTTTTGGAAGGATCCGGGCGACAGTGGATATGGGAAAAGACGTTTGTGAGACTTCTGTTAGCATTTGGATCGTGATATTCCCATGGTATTCCTGGAGTGAAAGTGCTAGTCATTTCAGGAGACTCTTTGATATGATCTTTCCGCTCGGGCAAAGGGCTGGTGGTGGGGGTGCTTTCCAGTTTGGAAGGAAAAGCTGTCCTGTCTTCAAAAGGACTGGGGGTTCTGGTCCAATTTTGCCAAGGATTGGGAGGAGGCACTTCAGATTCGTGTGTGTTTCTGAGCGTCGGCTGCTCCAGCTCCAGGGGAATGCCGACGATCCTGTCTTGCCTGATGAGCGGCCTGCGTCCGTGTGCGGATGCGCTCCTGGACTTGGCGCTCAGGAGGGGGTTGGCAGCGGGGTTCTCCACCGCGCTCTCCTCCGCCACGAAGCCCGTGTTGTCGTAGTGGGTGCTGTCGTTCCAGCTGTCGGTGAAGGTGTCGCTCAGCGGGCGCCGGTCCGTGCGCTGCGGCAGGCTCCCGGCCGGCGCCGGCTCCCGTTGGCTCAGCAATGGCTTTGTTTCAATGGGCTGTGGAAAGGACTGGGCCAACCTGCAACAAACAGAACAAACCTGAACAAGATGAAATGCCCTCTATTAGAGCACACACGCAGCCATCAGACAGGTGTAGTTATGAGGCAACTTAATCCTCTCCCAGGTATACTCCGGCTTTGGGATCCTTGTGCACCTTGTGCCACTGGCTGGGCATGGATACCTGCAGCAGTGTTTTGCACTGAAGCACAGATTCTGTAAGTACATACATAGACAAACCAACAACTCCATTAAAACTCCTGGTCAGCTTCAATTCCGTGTTCATAGCATGTGCTATGTTCATGTATGTTCATAGCTGAACATATTTCCCTGCTTTGAAAATAATTTTCTATGAGTGCAGCGGAAGATGATTTAACACTTACATGATCATTTCTTTTAACAAAAAAAACAGATTCTTTTTGTGCATGTTCTCATCACCAAGGGTTTAACCATCTCCAGTGAGCGGGCTCCAGCCTCTCTTTAATAGGGAAGAGCCTGTGGATGGAACTGCATTAGCTGATTTATGGCAGGAACAGACAGAGCAGGGTGCTCCTGCTACTGTGTGGAAGTGTTTCCAGGTTGCTGATGGTCAGTGCAAATTACAGCTTCCAAAGAACTGTGCTGTTCTCAGATAACCAGGGCAGAGTGAGGCTCAGGACAGCAATAATGAGGCACATGCTCTCTTGTCTGTATGAGACTCCAGCCAGCTGTAGCTCAGGATCACAGAGAGCAGAGTAATTGCAGCTCAATTACTTAGCACTTTTAATGCATGGTTATAGCACTTAGTTGAACCACCAGCTGTAGAATTACTGACACAGTGAACGGGTGGCCAACTCTGCACAGCCTGAGCTTTGAATTGCTACACAGACCTCTGCAAAACCAGGGTAAAACCATTGTATTTAACTGAATACCAGTTCATATGATGTTACCAGTAGCATATGGTCACTTTGAATGTCTATGATAACGTAAGACAAAAGGCAACCAGAAGATGTGCATAAAGATGGTCTCACCTGTTCCCCCACAAAGAGTTGTTCACTGCTTCTTTAGCCGTTGTCTGCAAGGACCCCATTTTAACATGTGTGTTGGAGGACCCTGAGGAAGCCTGGGAAGGGGAATAGTCGGAGTAAGTGCCTGAGGAAACGCTGTTGTTCATACAGTGGATCTTATCTGCTTCAGACTCATCGGTGGATTCTGAAACAAAACACAGCAAACGTTTTCAGGGGATGGCGCTTGACAGCTACACCTCAGAAAAATACATTCTTAAATGAATACTAAGGAGATATATACACATGTCCACAAATATGCATGTAACATGTTTTCAAATCACAGTGATGTGTAGAACATAGAATCATAGAATGGTTTGGGTTGGAAAGGACCTTAAGATCATCAAGTTCCAACTCTCCTGCCATGGGCAGGGACACCTCACCCTAGACCATGTCACCCAAGGCTCTGTCGTCTACCTACGTATAGTACACACATTTTCATCTAGAAGGTTGTAAGTTAAGTTAGTACCTTTCTTGTCTTTACCCAGAAGGACAAGTTTTGGTGGGTACAAGGGAGTCTCTGGCATGGAGGGACGGAGTTCTCCTATCCTCATCTCGGTGGGAGGATGTCCAAAGGCTTCCTGGGGAATAGAATAAGGCAAAGTAAACACAGGAACCAGAATCCAAACTGCAAGGAGCAAACATTTCACAGCCGCCTTTTCATCAATGTGACAACACACCAAAGCCCCACCGCGCGGGTCGTGTCCGATCATGCTGGTTTGTCAGCTGAACATTCTAATCGGCCCTACAGAAATACATGTGAGAATTCTGGTGCTGAGTTCGTTCTGAGAATGGGGACAACCCAGCTGGAACTTGTGAGCTACATCAAGGCCTTCTAAACATTTTGGATGGGGCAAAGGCCACAGAAGTGCAAGCTGCCAGTAGGAATGAATAAAAATTCAGAGCAAACAACACCTTATTGCAGGAGTAAGCATCCTCGTTCGTTTGCGCGCGGCACAACTCCTCCCATGGATGCAGCTGGCCCTGCAGCAGTGTTTAATTAAAATGACCTTGTCTCTAAAGAGTCTTTTTTGCTAAATTAAAATGACTCAGATTTCATAAACTTCTCATTGAGAGTTCAGCAAGCCTGCACCTTCAAAGGCTGCCCTGCGCAACCACTGCACTGGTCTAGCCAGCAACAGGATATACGCTGAAAATAACAAGTTCAGAAGTGGAAGGGAAGTGAGATGTACCCTTAGATATTTTAAATGAGGACATTTAAATTGGGCTTATGGGATAGCCAGGGGGGAATGAAGACGCAAAGAGGGAATCCGTGGCATTTCTGATCCCTGAAATTGCTCAGAAATGAGGAAGATGCTGACCTGAAGATTGCTGTCTTGGGGATACAGGGTGGGAGTGGCACCTATTGGAGGAACAATACTGGTAACCCTGCCCTCGGGATGGAATGGATGGAAAGGGAGCCCAAGAAGGAACAGAATGGGAAATGCAGTCTGTGGGTGTCAGTGGAATGGAAAAGTAATGGTGGAGATAGGCAGGGCAACACCAGGAACTAGTACTGATGCAGCCAAGATCCTTGTGGGGAGGGGTAGGAGAAACATGCATCCACCCAGGAGTGAGAGCTGTGATTTCACAAAGGGATGGAAGTTGGAGAAGGAGAGGATCTAGTAAATCAAAGTAAGTCTTGGAGAGATATAAGGAGGAAATCAATAATTAGCAGTATAAATGAGGAAGAAAACGGTTAGGAGAAATATATTTAGGAGGGAACTTGCACTTCTAGAGACACCATGAGGATCTCTGTACCCTGGCATTTTGTGATTAAAGGTACTCCAGTGATTTTGCAGAGTGAAGTCAATAAAGAGAAACAATTTCAAATGGAGTACCAAACCCCACATCACATTACTAAAATGTAAAATGCTACAATAGGTTTAAATCTACTTGCTTTACTCTGCAGGTGAAAACTTTCAGAGGTTTCCTCTCCATTAACTACAGATGTTTCATTCCTTCCGCATTTGGTGTTCTACTGGATGTAGCACCATACCAAACCAGGTACCTTTACAGCCTGTGTAATGAACCCTCTCAGCGCTAACATTTAAGCAACTCTAGATCCATACTGATTCTTAAAATGTCTTGTAAAGTCTTATTCGAGACTTTAAACTGCTTTCACATGCAGACATCCCGTGCTGTGTATGGTATTTCTTGCATGACAATAGTGATGTACATGTAACTTAAAGCTACCAATAGTGCAACCGCATTCATCCAGGGCAGCACAGCCATCTCCTAGTGCAGTGTAACAAAGTGATGCAAACCCTTTTTTGAGGAATATGAAAGTGCACAGCATTCACAGTGGGGAATTCTGCACCTCTGAATCACGGTGCATGGTAACACTCCTGCTGTACCTCTGAGCTTTTTATGTGCTCTTCTTCCTCCTTCCTGACTGCGATTTCCAGAGTCGATTTATGAGTGTTGTCTGTACCAGACAGGTCACCCTTTTGGGATTCTTTAGTTTCTCTGCCTTGAACCTAGAACCCCAATATTGTGCTGTGAAACTTCTGAAAGTTATAAGCTTAAAACTACTTGCTGTGAGACGGGAAGAACCGCAGTTCCATTGTGACACGGTGACGAGCGCAGGTTTTTATTTCAGGTGCAAGATTTTATGCAGTGTTCTATGTTATACTCTTAGGTTTTCTCTTCTTTTTAGCTCCTCCTCCAGCTATTCCAACAAAAATCAACACACTTGTGAAAGGACTACTCTGGAGTTTGTGAATATTCCATGAAAGTGAAATATGTTGTAAAAAACCAAAATCATATTCCATTAATTCTACTGTGTTTAAGAGGACATTTTTTCTTACAAGCTCAAGAACAAAAAGGTCACTAATAGGAGAAAGAAAAGTGTTATTAATAGGACCAATTGCAAGAACAAAGGGAAGAGATAAATGCAATCATGTTGCGTCAGAACTTATTCATCAGGACTAACCAGGAAAGACACAGAAGACAGAAAAATATGGTGAGCTGTTCCCCAACAGAAAATACATGGTAAAAACCATTAAAGTAACCGGGAAAGAGAAATATCACCAATTATTCATGCTGACAACACTAGAACATCAAATTATAATGTGGAGAAATGGGATTCTTGAAATAATCTAACTCTGGGAGTCTGCTTGCAAAGAATACGAAGCCTTGGAGCAGAGCAGATGAGGGTTCTGGGCAGGCACAGCACACACAAGGCACAGGAATGTGGGACCATTAATGACAGGTCTGTTCCAGAGGAACAATTAAATTCATGTAGAGGGGGTTGCCAGTGCTTCTAAGCTGGAGGAGGCCGGGTCAGTCTGGAGAATGACTAGAAAGAATTGAAGAAGCAAAGAAATAGGTAGATTAAGGCAAATGCTACTTGATCCAGATTTTAATGAAAGAATAAAGCAGATCACAGGAAGTGTAGGAACAAACACAACCAGAAGCTACCAGAACATCCCCAGACACATGGGCTTCTTTCCTGACAATCGCTGTTAGTGATGTGGCTTTGTAACGAAGCCTCACCGAGCCACTTACGTTACAGCCTCTGCACAGAAAGCCGCAGTACTTGCACCTCTCAGCCCTGCAGGTCAGTGGCTTCAAAGTCCCACTGAACAGTCTTCTCCTGACAGCATCACAAAGTGAATTCTCTCTGAAGCTCAGCAAGTGAAAGGCAGGCACAGTGCTGGGTATGCTGCTGTGCAAGCTAGCAATTATCAGACCGAGGTAAATAAAACTCAGTCTTCAAACAAGGAATGCAGAGAATTACCCCAAAGCCTAGGATTATTCCAGAAGAAAGCAGAAGGGAGGATCTTCCACTTGCTCCTCAATCTCTGCCATTCTCTGGCTGCAGTGGCAGCTTTCAAAAAGGCCAGTGTCAGTAGCCGTTAGATCTGAAGGTTCTCCCAAAGAGGATGTTAATACAAGACATAACTGAACTGGTGTAAGGAAAACTTCCGAATGTGAATATGGAATCTGAAAGTGTGAGAATGAAGAAACCCTACCTTTCCTACCTGCAGAGATGACACAGCAGCCAGCACACATTACAGCACTGATGCAGCAGCTCCAGGAGCAATCTCAGACACATGACAGAGCTTCAAAAGGAGACATAATTACATGAGGAACTGACTGGGCAGAGGTAGTTTTGGCATTCCCATAGTGAACACAGACATAGTAGATCCTGGAAAAGAGTCATCCTGGACAAAAGCTGCAGGTAGGACACAAAGATTGTTCCGCCGTGTGTCTTTGCCTTGCAAGCAGATGGACTTACAAGCAGCTGGAGGAAGGCACATATTGGCCTTGCTTATCCAGTGATCAGAAACACAGCCATGGGGATACACCCAGGAACCAGAACTACCTATCACCAAAGAAACCAAAGTTAGAGATCCCTAGTTTACAAAGATGCAGTTTAGGCTGAGAATTCCCATTTCCAGTAGTTCAGCCTCATCACCTGGGTAAGCCTGTTATCTGACATGGTCAGGATTCCACAGAGAGAAACTGCAGAGCTTCATAAACAGAGCTTATCCAACCAGTCATCAGTCATGTACTGCAGAGGACCTTCCAACATCACCCTCAGTTACAAACCACGGAGAGGCTCTTATCCAGCTCCGTATGTGATCTTCAGTGTGAGGACAGAAATCTCAGCACTGCCCTGAGTTGCAACACCTTGATTTGTGAATTGCAGTCTCTCATCTGTGGAGGAAACAAGCTTCTGCTGCTCTCTGTTTTGATAGAACTGCACCCAGCTGCATACATCTCGCATCCATACGCTGTGTGTACAAGCGCACAGACGCCATGCCCAGACATGGAACACTGCACCTCCTGCATCCTCATGCAGAGCAGTAGCCTCATGGGGTCAAGAAATGTCTTTTAGTGAAGGCAGCTGTACCTTGGAGATAGCCCTGAATAACGCTCCTCCAATTCAGACACTTAAATAAGGTCAGGCAGAAGTTAAAGTAACTGAAAATTAACTTAAAGACATTTGACATCCTATCTGAAGGAAGGTCTCTTGTGAGCCAGACCTCCAGATGAGGAAATCATTACCTCCTTCCTCCTTTGACAAGGGCATAACCTCAGTAAAGATCTTTCGTGCTGTGAAGAAACCCAAACTGTTATAATGAGGATATTTCTGATTCCTGGTAAAATACAGGTAATTTTGCTGCAAAGAGCTTATCAAGACATGGGCTTAAAGCAGATGCAAAACAAAACTGTAGCACATATTCCTCTCCCAATCAGGAGAGCCTGTCATTGAGCATCTCGTTAGTGGAAAACACCTCCCACAGTAGCCACATGGACTGAATCAAGTGAAGCCAGGCACCCTGAAGGAACAAACCCCACAACCCAAACCCACACAGTGACAAGGTTAGCAGTTAGAAGGATCAAGGTCTGATGTTGACTGAGCTGAGGTGAAGGTCTCAGAAGATCCCATACAGCTCAGGCAGTATTCTTCTAGCTCCTATCACTAGTAACTGCATTGGATCACTTCCGAGTAACAATCTCTCCTTTTGACACAGTATTAATAGACCTGCTTGGAATTAACACAGAGGGTGGAATGCTATGGGCTGGACTAGGAAGAGGTTTGTTTGATCCAAAGCTGAGAGTTACATAGAAGTATTTCCAGTTTACTTTTCAATCCATACATCTCAAGAATAACTAAACTATAAAGATCTTGATTGAAATCTGACTTGAGGTATTTCTCATTGTTTCTCATGGAATGGCTACACAACACACTGAGTTATCCCAGACTTCCTTTTGTCCAAAATGCACATCTTGCAACATGGAAGACATCAGGACATGCATTCTTCGGACAATGAAGATGTTTATTTTAATAGATGATTACTTAAGAAATTGTTTGCTTATCAGAACTGCAGGTGGAGGATGATACAGGGGGTTTGAAATACAGCTTCTTACTCATTTCAAATGCTTCCTTTACTTATTTAGAGACAGTTTTGTGAAGAGACAAGTAAATTAATTGCAAAGAAACCCAAAAGCAATCAGAAAAGAAACCAGCTTTGGCCTCTGAGGGTGAAAAGTGAGCACTGCACCTGAAATCAAATTACCTTGCTATTAGAAACTGTCTTCAGCCTAAATCTACATCAGAACACACCTGCAATTTCAAACTGTATTTAACTCGAGGCTCGAGATCATGTCTCCTAATTATCTGCAAAGCAAATGGAGCTTAATTACGTTTTATTTAACGTGTTACAACTGAACTCATGCTAATATTATTCACAAAATCATTCACCATTTTTCCACCTTCTCAAACCTCCTCTTTAACCTCATGCAGGAAGCCAAGGAGAGGCAAATGTATGCAGCATTCCGTTTTACAGCCACAACATCTTCTCAGTGCCATTACTTGTGTGAATGACAAGGACACTTTTCTCTTCTTTAGTAAAGGAGGTAGTTGTGTGACTAATCCGGATGGTCCTAGAGGTCCCTTCCAACCTGGCTATCTGTGATACTAATCTTGACTGAGTACCAGGGATATTAAGATCTTGAAGAAGTTCCACCATCTTCACTATCACGCTATCAGAAGATGAAAAAAACACATCTTCACTTATCTGCTGGCAATAGCCGTGTGCTTACGTCAGTTGCTCGTGGTAGGAAATTAAGTAGGAAATTGCAATCACATTATTTAATTGCACTTCAGGAGTTACTGCAGTATCTTCAGCAATTCAACTGCTTTTATAGAATGCTTTCTGTGATTCTCATGAACATTCCCAGGGAAACCAGACAGGACTATGTTCCTGTTGCAAAAGTGAATGCACTGTTATCAAAGAGTGAAATGTAAGAAGGAAATTTGTCTTCACCCTTTTCTGTGTAAGAAACAGTCTGTATAACACAAGCATCTCACAGTAACTATAGTATTTTATGGTGTTTCTGCAACTTACTCTTTCCTTACACCTCCATAACAGAGGCTTCACTGGGCTCTGTACATGCACAAGACACTTCCGTGGCTCAGTAATGTTTTAGTTTAACAACTGAACGTTCAGTTGAACTGTACTGAACATTTAGTTCAGGCTGTAGCAAACCAGAGCAGCCACCTCCTTCTGAAACCACAGCCACAAGACCGAACACCTAATGTCTGTCAGCCAACGCTGATCCAAATTCCAGAGAGATAATATGTTCACAGCAGGGATAATTCAAACCTGCAGAAAGCTATTAAGAATATGCAAGTTCAAAAGTTACATGATACAAAATTAATTGCAGGTATTCAGCAACAACAGCAGAACATGTTGATGCTCACAGCATAGGTCATAAGCTGGCTGAAAGGAAAGATTTACACAGTAAGAAAGGATTTAAAGAGTCAAAAGGAGTAACGGTGGAATTTAAGATTTCAGACTTAGGTAAAACATGAATGATTGAAGTATTTTGGTTTGAAGGACTAATCGATTTGGAGAAAGTCTTCTGAAGCCATCTTGAAGAGAAAACTTACGATTTTTGTTTGCTTGGGTTCTTTCCTAGGAAATGCAGTGTAAATGAAACGCAGGGCACTGGCAGAGCAGCTACAGCAACTGCTGAGTATGTAAGAACAGCCAATCCATGTGCAGGCTATGGGGAACTGAGAAGAAAGATTCCTGCACACACAACCAGCCGGAGCTAGGGATATCTCAAGGACAGTGAATTCAGCATAATGTGTAACTAACAGAGGAGTGCCAAGTTAATGTGATCATTTCTTTTCCTCATTTCCGTCTTTCCAACATGCAGACTTCATAGGGGTTTTCAAGGTGTTCTTGTAGGCCCGCCCAAGCTTTTAAACTACCAGTGCATGCTGCCAGGGTAAGAGATTTCCCTTAGTTACAAACTGTGCCGGCACAGAGTAAGTCGTTAGTGTGAATCTTAATGAGTAGGTGCCCCCTGAGATGAAGCTTCAGCTGTTCATAGCAGCTTTGCACAAGACTGCAGTACTCAGGAATTCACCTTTCAGTGACTGCATTCATGTTAGAAATGAAGATGTTGTTAGTACACACACTGGCAAACATACCAAGGGCTATATTCTGTAACCTCTTGTAAGTCCCCTTGGTGCAGAGGAAACCTGATCTAAAGCTCCTTGCAGCTGAAGCAGCACTCCTGCTGACTCCATTCACTTGTGACAAAGTCCCTGGCTATCTATCCACTAACACAGCGTGAATAGAAGCAGCAGAGCCTAATAGCATCGTGGGGTCAGACGGAACAAACTGATTTGCCAGCAACATATCTGACACAGAAATGCACTTACTGAAGGCTGAGCTGTAAATCATGATCAGGCCCATTCTCCTCCTAATCTGCAAGTCGTATCATTACAGTTTAGGAGAGTGCTTGTATATCTCAGTAGCTAAATTCAGATCTAAGTAGAGTTAAACCCCCAAATTCAGTCTGATAAACTCAGGAGTTTTGGGAAAACCAGAGACTGGATATAAAACTACATTATAAGTGATGGAATGGGACTAGGAGCTGTTAGGCATGAAGTTCACAGCAGATGCAGCATGTCACTGGAGGGAGTTATGTGAGAACCTCATTTTGAACTCTGGAGAGGAACAACGATCCTTTTACATTACCTCCACTGAAATCTCCTTTGGTGCCATGGGCCACTTGTGCTCATACTTGTCTTTCACAGTTTGGTCACTGTTGGCGGTTGGTGCTGCGTTCTCAGGCCGGACTCCATGGCTTGTTTTGCCCACCAGATTTTGAACTGATTTTACCATATTCTTTAAATCCTCCGGGTATGGAGTGGGATAACGTTTTAGATTTATTTCAACCTGAACATTCATAAAAAGAATTAAAGCACAAATACAAAATGAAAACAGCATGCAAACGGAAACCATGGTTACAGTACTATGGCTAAGTGCAAATCCCTCAAATCTTTAATTATCTCTTTGAGGTAATGCGCTACATACAGCTATCTTCATGGAGTTTTTTTGTACTGAAATTTGCTCTCAGTTACACTATGTCAACCTGTAATGGAATTTCAGTGACATAAAATAATGGATGCGAATGGTTCCCTATAAGCCCATCTTGTGCCCTGTGAGAGTACTGTAGTTTAATTCTACACTTTGCTTGAGAGTACTGACATCTTAAACCACACCTTTGAAAAACAGCACTGGTGTAAATGCAGAATTAATTATAACTATGTTCGGTGTTCTGAATTCATCTGAATTATCTATGGCAGCTGAGAACAGACTCTGATCTACAGGGAGCTATTTGCTTTTGCTGTACATACATGCACTCAAGTGTGTCTTACTCTTTTCTCATACAAGACGACAGACTCAAACCACGACAGAAAAGTCACCCAAATAGTACCTTGAGTGACTGACAGACCTACGGATTTGCCAGAAAGCTCCACATTTAAGTCTATAATTTGTATCCCTCAGAAGTAGAGAAACATCGCATTTCCCAGGTCCAAAGCGATGCTAATTTGAAGACAACTTTACAAAATCTCAGGGCTGAGTGAAGGAGGAGGAGCAGCTGAGAAGGCTCACGGGTGTCATCACCCCATCACCTGGGAGACATCACACTGCCAGCAAATTGCTCTGAGGAGATGGTGCAGCAAATGCCCATGTCAGCAGCGATCCAGGCAGGAAAGATGACATACATGATGCTGACCTCTCCGTACACCTCCTGCACTATGGATCTATTCTGTCTGCTGAATGTCACACCACGTCATGAGAAGAGATGCTGAGGAAACTGAAGTGTACATCCAAACAAAGCATTACCTTGGCAGGGCTGCCTGGGCTGTGCAGAGATTGCGGGCATCTATAGGTCTGTCCCTTGAGCCCTACCACTGATGCTTCCCTCTCAGCACAGGGCCCTGTGCTCCTCAGAGCATCTCCTCCCCTCCCCACTGCAAACCTGTCCTATCCCCACCGCCTTTGTCGCAGCTATGGAAGATGGTTGTGGCCTCACATGAGGTTCACAGGGGAACCAGAAAGCCCACCCTGTGGAGCAGCAAGGCTGAGCACATGGTCCGGCCACCACACACAGTCAGCTGAAACACAGCTGGTGCTGGCTGAGCTCACTGCTCTTGGAGCCTGAACGTGGGGTGGAAATGCAATAAAACCCTTAAATGGGGTAAACCTTCAGCTCCCGGTGGCTGCCAGGATACCTGCTCCCAGTTCTGAGGCTGTGAAATTTTAAATCACCCCCATTTACCATGTGATAAGTATTTGGAAGCGTTTACTACAAAGAAGCTTTTGCCTCATTGCGTATGCAAGATAAGCCAAGGGAGCTTACTTTTGATAGCTCACTGTTATAGCTGCTGGAATTTAAATTCCTAAAGAGCAGGAAAAAGGTAATTTGGGATTCCAATGAGCATGGGCTGTTCATAGGAAGAGTTTAGAAGCAAAAGCATGATCGATTTGGAAAATAAAACTGTATGAAATACTAGCATACGATTCTGAACCACAATCAAATAAACAGTACAGAGAATTGATTCTGACATGACTTCAACATAAAATGTTACAATGTATGACTGTGATGCCATATGTCGAGAAAGAATTTCAACAGAAAATAATAAATTAAGTCTGTAAAGTGTTACTAAAGCTCTGGTTGATTTACGGTTGAAAGAAATCGTATTTCCATGTGGCCTAATGAGGCAACTGCTTTTTCCCAGTATTAGGACTGTGATTTAAGGGTAAGGTCTGCAGATAGAGCCAGCTAAAAGCCAAGCCACAGGGCAAGTTCTCATCTGTACTAGGCAAGGAAGAATTAACTGAAAGGTTTTCCTGAGATAGACAAGTCACAGGCAGGGATTTCAGCAAGAGTTTTGTATCACTGTATTAATATTAAACACTGAACGTTTCATATGGCAGCGGTGGTAGGGGATAGCCACTGCATGCAGATATTTTGATCAGTGATTTAGACTTAGCATTAGAGGAAATTTGTACTCCCTGTCGGCACAGCTCTCGCATGCTTAACGCTACATCAGAAGGAGCGTGACCCTGAAAGAGAATTTTCAAGTTCAAAATTCTTGGTGGAAGAAGCTACTGAGCAATTTCAGTGACCGAATGGATCTGTTTTAACCTATAGCTGCCTGAGAGCTCAGTTTCAGCTAGGAAAGCTCAAAAGCGAAAACTATGCATGCTATGAAACGCTGCTGATGTCTGTGATTACTGCCTAGTGACAGTTTAAATTAACCTGCAAATTCATCCAGGAAAGGTCAGGTAAAACTGCTAAGAACATACACGTTAAAACCTCCCTTGGATCTATGGCCACACCTGGATGGTGTGACACACACTGAGTTCTCAGAAGGTTCCAGCAATTACCTTTACACACAGGCTGATGGACAGCTCGGTCAACTCCTTACAAAACCCTCATGCTCATTTGTATCTAGAGCTGAATTGACACTAGTGGGGAAGAGCACGGACACACCAGAAGGATGCAAATAAACATTTCTATCTTATTCATAGTAACTGGTTTTGAGGTCATTTTTTCACGGCTTGGGCAAAAAGGCTCTTTTCCATGATAGGGAAAATCCCCCCTATACCTCCAGTGGGAAATGCTTTCACAGCCTGGTGAGGTTTCCCAGCTTTGAACAGTATTAGGTCTCTACTTACAGTTTTTACGCACTGCAGGTATTTCTGGGCACACACGGTGAGGTACCAGAGAGGACAGAAGCCCTCTTCAAGGTACACAGACAGGAGAAAATATCTGATCAGCTCCTAGCTCCCTACTTAGCTTTTCATTGAATAATTCTGCTCCATCTAAGCAACAAGTATAGCATCAGCTGCAGGGTTTTGTAGCTTGAACTGACAAGAAGACATTAGGATCATTATCCAAGGCTAGACTGGATGGGGCTTGGAGCAAGCTGCTCTAGAGGAAGGTGTCCCTGCCCGTGGCAGGGGGTTGGAACTGGAAGAGCTTTAAGCTCCCTTCCAACCCAAACCATTCCATGACTGTTTGATTTTGGAGGAGAGGAACATTGGATTTTATGTGGGAATAGAAGAATCTCATCCAGAAACAGACTCAAGTTCTACAACATTGATTTATGTCCACTCCCTATGGATGAGAGGGAGAACAGGTAAGAACCACCACTACCAGAGCATCCATTGCACCCCCAACAGCTCCAGGGCCTGGGATCACACCATGCAGAGACATCTGCTCGCAGCATGGGCACAGGCCAGCTATTTTTGCTAAGTCCTGTTTCTAGGATACCTGGAAGTGTGGTGCTGTGTCTGTGCTTCCCTGCTCTTCATGCAGCAGATGGCAGCATTTGAACTGAGGTAGGGGAACAGCTCAGTGAATGAAGGAGTTATTTATTCTACAAGAGCAGTTTACTCAGAGGAAACATTTGTTTCAGCCGTTCATAGTGCTCTGAAATATATTAAACCCCAAATGGCTAAGTGATGGAATTCATACATTCCGTTCCAATATTTAAACTAACACTAGCAAATGCCATACAATACAATTAAATTCTTCTATCATCTCAGAAAGATTCCCAGGTGCTGTTTTCCTTACATGACCCATAAACCCGCAATTCATCTGGGGTACAATTTCAGTTTAATCTCTTTATTGCGAGGCAAAGGTTGTGTTGGGCTTCATTCTCTGCTTTATTAAAGCAGCAGAGTCTGTTATCCCTGGTTACAAGAGTTAGATGAGAATTCCTTGATTGGGAAAAATAGTAAAAAGGAAAAATCCAAGATTTCCAAGAAGATCTAAATGGGATGTTAAATGGCTATTGATAATGGTATTGCTAATTTTAAAAGGAAAATATGATTTAAACCTCCTCGTAGGATTTTTGTCCCTGGCAATACATTTGATGTTGGGTATCTTCCCACTGGTAAAAATTTGCAGTGTTTGTGTTTGATCCAGGGTAATTCCTTTATATTGTTCAAGAAATAGAAATTTTCATGCCATGTACATGTAGCTGGTCCTGACAATACCCTTCTGAGAAGGCAACTGATTGTGGGCTCCACTGGAAACTCTGGAATTACACTGATTTCAGATAACTGGAGGAGGATATTCATGTTTTGATCTTCATTTTTGGTAGGTTACAAACCCGATGAAAGAGACCCTCTCCACTGCACATTCCTGTGTACCCCTATGAAGCTGCAAAGATCTCACTGACTGAGAGGAACATGGAATCCCCTGTGTGATCTGATTATTTCTCAGGAACCAGGGGATGGGATATGAATTCCATCTCCCAACATTCTGCGTTATCCTTGTCTTCGTGACAAAACACCTTGCACAGCAGGAACCCCACATGAGGGCTATGGGCCTGAGCTGACGTATGGAACGAAGTGTTGCTGTCTGGACAGCAATAGCAAAAGCAGAAATTGGTGGTGTGAACTTTAGGGAGAACAGACATGCTATTCTTCCTCAATGGCTGCACTTCAAACACAGTGACGAGTGCTTTCTAGGTATTTAGAACCCAAAACCAGCTCAATCTGAGATCTGCAGCTTGGCCCCTGTCCATACTATGTGAATTCCAGAATAAATCAAATAGAACTTACCTTAACCTTCCCTGCGTTTTCCTCTTCTTCCTTTTTTTCTTCAAATTCAAAGGCAACTGTCATACGTTGCTGTCTCTGCTCCTCCCATAAAGTAGGGTTAAAACTGTCACTGTCTGACTGGAAATCTACAGTTAAATTGCAAAGAGCCATTAATGCACCCAGCAGAAGACTGGAAATGATCTAAAAGACATGTTCTTAGTTGATCCTGTCATCTTGGGTTATTGGTTTAGGACTGCTGAGGGGGGCAGCGAGAGTAATAACCCATAACCCATTACAAACAGTGCTTAAGCTTTAAACTGAGGTGAGAGCGATGGGAAGCAACAGGGTTTCAGTGCAGGTCTGGAGTGGAGGGATGCATGAAAGGTCCCTCAGATGGGACCGGCGACCCCACAGGTTGAGCCTGCTCTGACCACATGCCCATCTGCATGGCAGCAAGGCATACCTCAGCATTTCTGTCCCATGCACACTCAATTCCCAAGTTCAGACTGTTCCGACAAAGCCATTCTGATGACAATATAAAAGTGTTTAGGCAAATGTAAATCTGATGGGCTGAGAATAAAGGATTTGTAAATAGGATTCCTTTGGGTATGACAAAACACACACTGGTATGCGCGCATCACCGGCTTTGCGTGTCAGAAGAGACACTCACACACAGAACTGGGTCTGAAACCCCTTCTTTTCCTTCCCTCTGTTCTTTCCTCCACTATCTGCACAAGCTCTGCTCCTGCCTCTGTAGGCAGAGCTGATGGCATTTTACCTTCATCGCTGCGGGGTTGCTGGGGAAACATGTAGTTAGTCAGAACTCGCTGCTTTGTTTCAGGGTGAGCCTCAGTTTGCAGTGGAATGAGAGCCTTGGACTGTGCAGAAAGGCGAAACAGAGAACTGTTAATTCACAGCATGCGCGTGGAGAGGAGATTCAGCATTTGATGAATAGAAAATATCAGATTAACTAAAATTCCACATGAAAACAAACTTCTCTGTCGACCAAACCAAGTGTCACTTTGTGGAAAAGCCTCCTCACCCATTCCTCACTTCTGGAATTCCTACCAGGATCAACAGAATAACCCCATCTATCAGAAATACTGACTGCACATTCAGTCACTCCATGGAGGAAGCTGAAGGCCCAGTGGAGCAGAGCTGCAGCTACACAGTCACAACACCCACTCTGCGGCTGTGGTCTGTTTAAGGCTAGGGCTAACGAGGAGAAGATTCATGATGGCTATTAGTTCATCTGAGGGTAAAACTGGTGCAGGATACTGGGGAATTTACATGGAGGCACTCTGAATATTCAGATGTTACTGCTGTGTCTTGCTTCAACTGATGTAAGGGGCTTTGGACAAGGGGAATGGCTTTAACCTGCCAGAGGGGAGACTGAGATGAGCTCTTAGGCAGAAGCTGTTCCCTGGGAGGGTGCTGAGATGCTGGCACAGGGTGCCCAGAGAAGCTGTGGCTGCCCCATCCGTGGCAGTGTTCAAGGCCAGGTTGGACACAGGGCTTGGAGCAAGCTGCTCCAGTGGAAGGTGTCCCTGCCTGTGGGTCAGGGGTTGGAGCTGGAGGAGCTTTAAGGTCCCTTCCAATCCAAACCTGGCTGGGATTCTATGATTTTCTATTATCTCTCCACTTAATCTCCCCTCCCTTCAGCTTCAACATTTTTTGCTTAGCTACAGAATCAAGTACACAGAAGGAGCAGTGCAGTAAGCAGCACCAGTGTAAATCTATTGACTGCCATGCTCTTGGCTTTGCTGTGATGTGAAGGCCCAGCTGAATGGTGTGCCCTGGCCAGGAGTCAGCAGGAATGTCATCTGATGTCTGGACAACGGAACGTCCCCATCTGCTAGGCTCTGCTTCCGTGAGGGCTTTTTCATGTGGATAAAAGGATGGACTCATTTCTGGTAGCATGACAATTGGCCCCTGAAGAATTAACCTCATCAACTGCAGCTAAAGAGGTGTAATATCTGACTATGAGCATTACTGCAAACTGGGAACAATGAGATTATAAGACTGTATTGAGATTATTAAAAACTGTTAGGCAATGTCAAACATGTCTTTGTGCAAATGGAGTTTTTCTCCATTTAGGGTTAAGTTATAGAGGTGCAAAATGATTCTATCCATCAATCCTGGAGACGGTCAGGACTTCTTTCAGTGCTGAGATGCTGGTTGAACTGTTACATTTCTCACTGTTGCATAAGCTACATCATTTGTTTTAAAATAGAATCCAAAGAACATAGAGCTGTGAAGCCAATCCCTTTGGAACAAAGAAAGGCAAACTTAAATGTAAAAGGAACTTAAATGAGAGTTTTCTCCAAAACAAGCATAAAAGTTCGGGTGCATCTTTTACATATTTAAACTCCCATTGACTTTAATGGAGTTTAAAGTATGCAGCAGTGGGAGTGTGGACAGGGAAAGGGAAAAGGCAGATGACAAGAAGAGAGGCATAGATGGAGTAAAGGATGGGAAGCTGGATAATAAAGTCTTACCTCTTGAACTGCTATTTACAAAACGTTCTCTGTACTTTTGGCCTTAGAGAAGCTTAGCTAAATGCAAGTGATAAATCCTGCAAAGGTGATCTCTCCAAGTTAACAAATGACAGCCTGAGGAATCTAGACCTTGACATGAAAGCATGAAGCTGGACTGGGAGCAAATACTTGTAAAATTCTCCTAAACCATGTATTAAATTACAGGTTTCATCTCCAGCCCTGGCTCAGACCCTGAGTTAGTGAGGAAAATATGAGTACCCAAAGTCATTACCTGGTTGTCAGAAAGCCACAAAGCCGCAAGTTCTTTGAGCTTTGTAAAAGTGAAGGGTAAATTCTTCAGCCTGTGAACGATAACATTGGAACCACATGAATCCATTTCCACCATAGTTTCTTGCAAAGCTTTGCATGTAGCACGTTTATCTTGACCATCCTGAGATTGCTATGACTTCATCTCTTTATATTCTCTCACTTTTTAAGAAAATATAGTTGATTATTAAAGGCCTTCCAGATTTGGAACCTAAAGCTACTGACATTATACCCTGAAAGTGTTAAGGAGATACCAATATTTTGCTTTGGCTATAAGGTAACCAAAGTTACAGCTTATGATGCAGACAACAGGGAAAATCTTGGTCCCAGGGAGACTTAGAGGAAAGGCCTGACAGTTTTCAGGTTCAGAATCCTTTTATCGAACATTTACATTTTGGAACAGAAATACTCTGAACTTATTGAGAATTCCTTTTTGCAGAAATGTTGGGAAAATGATTAAAATACTATAAATATGCAGAGTGAACCTAAATGCCAAAATTAAATGAAGCGGGGAAAAAAATTAACATTTTAGTTATACATGTAAATGCATTTCCTAAGAGTGGTCTGAATGTAGGAGTGGGGACAGGATGACTAAATCCTCGTGCAAGCTTCACTCAGGTTATCCCCACTAATTCTGAACACGTTCTTTTGACTTCTTGGTCTGTACCAGCACGAGAGCGTCCCGTGTCCTGACCACACACTGACACTGACCCATCTTAGTGTTAGGGAGTGTGAAGAAGCTGGAGGACTGCAGGAAGAAATGGACTGACCGGAGGACTGCCTACAAAGACAAAAGCTAAATGTGATTTAACAGCAAGAAAAGAGGAAAAGCCCTTTCCTGAGAGTCAGACACCCCATGCTTGGAAAGAAAAGCTCTTACAGGGATGTTCACTCACACCTCAGATAAGGGTGGCATCGTGCTGCCCCACGTGTAGGGCATTCTCATCATAATCCATTGCCATGTCCCACCAAATCACCAACACCACTCCTGCAGCCTTCTGCACATTAAAACCTACCCATACTTTTGGGACATAAGCACCTCATGAGCTTTCACGCCACTGCCTCCCTGCAGTGCTTTGAAACTGTGCCCGTTATGGAATTTGTAGGTGTATTTGTGCCACAAAGTCATTACCTCAGAAGACAGTGTTATTTCAGTGTTATTGCTGTGCAACAGTGCACTATAGACGCTCTTTATATATTAAAGTTACAAGTTTAAGCTTTAATAGTTAACATAAAGATTCTTAAATAGTGTTTAACTTGTGCTTAATGCAGAGCTTTTTTATTTGCATAAAAAGAGAAGAACGTTTGCTTTTCAATTGATATTGTTATTTCTATACATTCTGAGATTCAGTACCAGTAACAGAAGTTTTAAAACTCAACAGAAGCCTCTGTCTGCAGATGTTACTGATGATGGCTCAATGCACTCAAGTTGAGAAGTGTGCACCAAAGGGAGAAGCCAAGCTGGTGAGCTTACTCCAGAAATGGTGTGTGGCAAGGGGATCTCCAAGCTGCTTTTCCACTTCCACACTCAAACAAAACACAGAATTAGTTAATTTTAAGTCTTTGTCAGTGAGCCTGGATACCCGTTTTTAAACATCTGAAAAGGCCTCATTTTAAGGAGTCTTTAAAGGAAGAAATCCCCAGATAGAATGGGAGCACTCAAAATCATGGGTGGTTTTGGAAAATGCTCAACCAAGATAAGCCCCAGCCTCTTTGCCTAACTGCAATTTGGTTTCGAGAACCAAGACTGCTTCATAAATCATGTGCTGCAGGAACATCTCTCCCTCACCTGTACTGCCAGGGCTCATGCAAGCGCTCTGACCTTCACTAACAAATGAATTACCAAGTGATTTCATGCTCTACCCAGGGTCAAAACAAGGCCCATGATAACTGGCACTTACACTGCATTGCTTCTACCATGAAAGGGAAATACATCAATGTTTTTCCAGCTTCATCAGTCAAAACAAGGATATACCACAGCTACAAAGGATCTCAAACATTAGTTCTGCATGGATGTAGGTTGATTGCTTCTACATCCTCTAGGCCAGATCCTACTTGCTATAAATCAGCATAACCTGCTGATTTCAAAGAGCTAACTCACATCATCCTCAGCAAAAGATTTGGCCTCCTCTGAAGAGAGGAATGTTCATTAGTAACTGAAAAAAGCAATTAATCTGCACTGCTTCCATTGCTCTTGCACGTATCTGTAGTCAGTACAGAGAAATAAAACTGGCTGTGCTGTTCAACAGAGAGCATTTCTTTCATGCTGAGATGCTGAAACTTCTCACTAGACATCTTGGAAAATCACATATGTCATTATTTTTATCAATCTAAGGGAAAATATATTCACAGAACTAAATGAAACTCTAATTGGTGCTGAGATAGCTAATAAATAAAATTGACTTAGAAATCAAAGGCAAACTAGGCTTTAGCAAACTGACTTGCTCTGACTGTGACTGGTATTTTATTCAGCCTGAATAAGGAACCTTTGCATGGAGCCAGTTCTCTACCAGAAGGTTTGACAGAGCAAGGGTAGCAGTCAGGATGGGGAGCAGGATGGACAGAAACATGGTCACAGAGCCTACACCCTTCCTTCAGGCATCAGTATCTCTGATTCTTCAGGACAATAACACCAGTTCCAACTGGTGCCTGCTGGGTGCGCTCCCTTGCATGAGCAACAGTTCCATTGCTCTGCAATGTTTTCATCACTAATAAGTTCAGTTTGCAATCTCTTACGCTGGCTTGTAAAAAGAGCTGAAAACATGATAGCCAAATTAAAGGAAACTCTGAGTGCTGTAGAGATTATCTGTGTGCCCCATCCCCGGCAGTGCTCGAGGCCAGGTTGGACGGGGCTTGGAGCAACCGGCTCTGGTGTTCCTGCATGCGGCAGGGAGTTGGAACTGGGTAAGTCTGAGGTCCCTTCCAACACAAACCAGGCTGGGATTCCATGATTCATACCAGTTAGGTTAAACTATAGGCTAAATCACACGTGCTATTGGTAAATGTAAAAGTTTTAAAGTTACCAATAAAAATACTTCTTTTAAGGTAAACCCTGATGCACCAACTGATTTTACAGGGAAAGAGCTGTCCACATAACAGCCTGGAAACAACTGCAATGCCAATGCCCATTTATAGCGTTTAATCATCACACAGAATATGCTTTCTTATGAGAAAAAAAGAAGAAATTTCCCCTGAAGTTCCTCGGGTGAATAAAATCAAACCCACCCCAACACGCTTTTTGACATGACACACCTAAACATTAAACCACTGTATCATATGACTTCACAACCTCAGGGAAGCTACACATCAGCGTGTTACACTGGTCTGGAGTGAGGACTTGAGTGTAGTTCCATCATTAATCCCAGATTACACCTTCCGCATAATTTGTTACCTTCTTAAGGGTTAGAGACTTTAAAAGTATTATTCATGGAACACAAGCAAAGGAAAGAAAATGTCATTGATGCTGTGTAAACATAAAAGCCATCCAATGCTGATATTTGAGGGGTCTCCTGGGGCAAAGGTGGTCTTGGCTTTTACTGAAGCCTCCTGACGGACATAACTTGAACTTCTCTTTCCTGATAATAATTATTTTTCCCATAGTTTTACAAAATAACCCACTACATATTTGCACCAAGTACCACACTTTTGTTATGGCCTAAGTAACCCAGCCCGGAGGATGGGAAAGGTTTTCCCTGATTATTACTTTGAGCAACATAAATGTACGAAGAGCTTATGGGAAATACCTTCTAGATTCCTCAATGCACATATCACACTTTGGTGACATTCGGAAAGACTTTTTAATAATAACCCAAACATGGAAAATTCATGTCCAAACATGTTGAAAACTGATCATTACAAGCAGCATCACCAGTCAGCCAGTGAAGCTCAGAGACAGTTGTGTTTGTGACAGTCCTCCAAGGGAGCAAATTGGCAATAACAGAGTTTTCAGAGTGGAGAAGTTTAAAAGAGCATGATTTATATTAACCCATCAACATACTGTTCATAAAACCACTGTGGATATACATTGCCAGCAGTAACTACCTCTTTGGTAATGAGCAATATCATACAATTAAACATCTAACCAGAAAAGGAAGAGGTACACCAGGGAATAGCCTTGTTTTGAATGGGTCATGTCATCTTAGGACCTCTTTTTGTCTAACTTCTGTGGGTGAGATTCAGAGCAGCAACTGAGATCTGACCCCAGGACAGAAGCAGTGCAAATACAGAAAGGTGATGATTCTTTCAGCTCTTCAAGCACAATCTAAAACTAAAAGAAAGGTTACTTACCAGTAACCGATGCTCTTTGAGAAGTGTAGCCCAAATGTACATTCTAACAATTCTACCTCTCAATCACAGGACTCATACCTGGAAGGACTCTGAGGAGAGAGGAGAAGCAGATGGAAGACAAATGTATATGTGGACTACACATTGCGAAGAACACCGGTTACTGGTAAGACATCGTTTTTCTTTGAATGAATCCCATGTGTACTCTTAACAGTGACTGAATCCAAGCAGCTACCCCCAGGGAATCATTACATGCTGGAGGTCTCGGTATCTTTTGTACAAGTAGTAACTGCACAGCTACTTATCAAATGCTGCATCAGTTCTTGAAGCACTGGAGACAGTGTTATGGCTGGCAAAGGCCAGGATGAACCTCCAGGTAGCTGCATTGCAAGTATCTGGAGCCAAAGCTTCCCTGACTGCAGAAGGTGAAGCTCCCCAAGCTCTGGGCGCTTGCACACTAACCCTCCTTAGGCTCCACCTTCAGCAAGTCAGAACTGAACCCACCACTGCCTTTTAGTGCGTAGAGACAACAGAATATTGCATTTCCCAGAGATGAAGAGAGTTGAAAAGGTTTGGACCTGTAAAGGTCAAAGGAGAAAGGACACCCAGCTATGGAGAAGGGAAGTACAGATACAGCCTTAGAGTGTATGGCATGGGGAAGAAAAGCTGGAGCCTATTTCCCTGGTTAAAATGGAATTCTAATGTGAATATTTGAAGAATGTCCTGGAACTAAATCAGCTTCTGGCCAATCAAAATCAGCAAGGTCCATCTCACAGTGATGAGGGCCTTCAGGAGTTATTGAACACCAGTGAAAGTCTGTAGTAGCTGAAACCATGGTATTAAAAATGCACTGGGGGGGGACTCCAGACACGCACCCACCCTTGAGCAAAATGCGTCAGCTCACAATTCGAGATTCCCAGTGGCCTGGGTGGCAAAGAGGTCTGTGTCAGGTTTGTCTCCTCCCTGAGAGACATCCGGTCAGAAGTTTACACCAAATCTCCCCAGATGTTTCTGACTTTCAGACCCAAGCAAGCTCCAGAAAACGCAAGGGAGGGAGAGCTCCTCTTTTCCTCTACACACGCTACACCACAGTCATCCATCCAGGCAACTAGCAAAGAGTCAGGAGGATAAAGGCAACGACATAAGAGGCTAACGGATACACAAGTGCACCATTTATGGCCACAGCTGTAAACACCAGAGGTGAAATCTGGCATGTGATGAAGTAGATGACCCTGAGGTACATTCACTGGAATTAACCCCCAGTGGATAGATCCCCAAAACTGTGTTCCCTTTGTAAAACTACACATCCATGACAAGAGTCTGTTCCCTCTGTGAGGGAAATAACGCACAAAGACACCGAGGAGCCCATCACTATGGGATGAAGCACATGCACTGACCCCCTGGCTCTAGAATTGCCTTTCTGCTCTGCTCGTGTGTCTGTCTCCTCTTGCAATGGCTCAAAGGGGTATCCAGCAGAAGAGCTGGGGTGCTCTACCTCCTCTGTCATAGGTGAAGCAGGAAGAGCAGAGGGGCAAAACGGGTGTAGTGACATAAAAAGGTTTCTAGCAACAAGCCAAGGCAAAGTATGCTCCTTATTAGCACGGACGTGTGGGCTCATTCAAAGAAGCATGGATATTGCCTTAATGTTGGTATGAATGGGAAAATGGGAAACCAGAAAAGTAAAAAAACCCATAAACCCCCAGCATTAAGATGGTATCTGAACTTTGTCCAAAGCCTTTGGTGCCGAAACATTGGAACTTTGATTTCAATAAAATGGGGACTTCTGTAACATCAGCATTGTCACAGCGTCCCAGCAGGGCAACATCTAACCTCAGCCAGAACAGATGTCAACAAGGAGGAAAAATTTACTCCCCAAACCCCTAGAGAAAAGTACATGAGACAATTCACCCAGGTTTAAAGGTTGAGGGCCTACATTCTGAATTAGTTCCTATCGCTCCTAGCCTAGACTCTGCTTTCCCACCAGTTAGGTCTCACTGTGCAGCTTTTCAGGCTGCCTCGAGAGAACAGCTTTTCGTCCCAACAGGCAAAGGTCCCGTTCTCATGTTTGCCAGACTCAATGGTGAGGAACTCAACCACAAAGAGTGTCATAAAATGAACACAACAAGAAGAATGATCACTTCTTCCATTTTCAGCGAGATAAATCAGCCCAGTGATGTGTCCAGTGGGCCCTGAGCAAGTGTAAGGGCAGATGCAGGCTACGAGCCAGCACTGAAGGATGGGTGGGAAGGAGAGCAGCCCATTCCATCCCATGGAACATCACATCATCAGGATGCTGGCCCTGGTAATTACTTTTCTCCACAATGGAAATACCAATGCTCTCTTAGACCTGGGCAGCTGGGGACAAAGAAAGGTGGAGCAAGGCTGCTGCTCTGGTGGCATCCATCTGTCAGGTCAGCTTGGTTGGAAGCCCTGCCTGGTACTACCACCTCCAGTGCCTCATCCCAGCAGTAAACCACCTCCTCCCTCTCTCAGCAACTACACCTGAAGACATGAGCCTGAAATCAGCAGCTGGCCTGGTTGAAAGTTACTTGGCCAAAAACAAATTAAAAAAGAAAGCAAACCAAAAACCCCACACAATTCTTCTGCTTCCTCAACACAAACTCATGGCACAGCTGCAGCTCTGAAGAGGTCAGAGTGATCCAGGACAGAGTGGATTAATGTGCCAGGGAAGGCACCCTGCAGTGCTACTCCTTGAAGTCCCCCAAGGCCCCAAACCAGCGTTGTCTTGTTGCCTCCCCACTTCTACATCCACCCTGTGCCTCCTCCTGTGTGCTGGCCATGCAGCAGCAAAGTGGAACAGTCCCTGGAGACATCATCTGGAACTTCTTTCTCTCATCTGTATCACGTATGCATTCGAGATCACTGTACACCTCAACAGGATCACAGCAGGACAGAACAGGGTACATGGGCACAGAACAGCTGAGAGAAGCTGCGCTGCCTATGCTGGCACCTGCCTGAGTGACTCTAAAGGCTGTAGAGATAAAAGCACAAACCTACACTGCTGTGGGGACAGACTGATGGGACAGGGCTCCCTGGCCCTGAGGAAGCACTGGGATCTGAAACCCAAAATCAATGACACAGGGTTTGATTCTGGGATTTGGACAGTTTCAACACAAATTAAGTTTAACTTCATGTTCTGGTCCACACCTCATGCATTTTACGATACACAATTGCAGTGCTGAAAACCATCAAAGAGAATGAAGCAAATAATTTTAAACCAATATATTACAGGGATTTGTACATTGCTTCATTTGTATTTTATGCTTAAATTTCAGCAGTGAAACTGCTGACAGAACATAGACACAGATGTGGGAAGTCCTTCCCCTGGCTTTTACTGAGTATGGGCGACAATACTGAAAACAAAAGGGCATTTGCACAACCTATGTTGCACTACTGAGCAAACCTGTATTTCTGTGGTTATACAGAGAATTAAAGTATTGGAACATACACGCGTATAAACTGTACGGAAAAGTCTGATCTGTGACACAGGGTGGGAGCCAAGAAAGGCTCACTTAAGGATTCAGTTTCTCAGGAATAGCATGTGAACAGGAAGAGAAGAATGGTTTTCGACGAAACCTTTGCTGAAGAAAATACAAAGTTTTCTCGTTTCAGCAGAGCGGGATAACAGGATAACAGGATAACACACCAGCGTGCCTGCACTTAATGAGCCCCTATGCACCAGCTTGTCACAGTGTTTTAATCATTGAATATTACAAAGTTGTATACAATTTTGGAGCCAAACATCACACTTCCACATGGAAACAGCAGGAGATAAAAGAAGTAAACAGGCTTCAATCTGTTAAAACACACTGAAACCCAGATCTTGGCCCCATTCAAGTTTGGCAGTGGAACTAAGACCAAACCATACAGATTAAAGAAAATAAATCAAGGTTTCTTTCCTTATAGTTTAAATAAAGTAATCCTAAATATAATTTCTACATTAGTAAAGTCTTACATGGCTTAGAAGAATTATGTGAACTGTACCTGTTATCACTCAGGTTTAACACTCTCAGCTTCTGCATCTGCCCAATTTCATCAGGGAGGAATTCCAGCTTGTTGGAGCGCAGAGACATCACCGTTACATTTTTACAGCTCCCAATCTAGAGGGATGGAAACCCAAAGATATCAGGATACCTGCTGTGATAAAGTTCATTATCAGCAAATTTTGATGTTGGGAGGTGCCCAAGAATACAGAAAACAGAGAATCAAGTCTTAAAGCAATGTCCTCCCTTTGCCAGTAGCATCAGGGAAACGTGAGGGTTACCTGCACTACCCTGAGGGACACTCTCACCTTTGCATGAATTTACCAATCGTTTTACTATTTTACTGAGTGTGTAAGAGAACTGAGTATCTAAGTATGTACTGAGTAGGTAAGAACATGCTTCTTCCACACTGTGCAGAAGCAATTGCTTGAAGAGATAGTTGTCTGAGTAGGGATGAAATCCTGGCTCTATATAGACACTTCAAGGTGTAAATTAAAGAGAATCAGCTTCTCACTTCTCTGGGCAGTTCAGGAAGGAAATTCTCATCCACAGCCAACGTCCTCAGGTTGTGAAGGTAGCCGATGGTGGAAGGTAGAGACTCCAACTCGTTACAGCTGCAGTCAAATTCTTCTAATAAGGACAAACTGAAATTGGAAATACACTTGTTAGATGCTGCACAGGGACCAGATAACAAAAACGAACAAACTAGAACCTTTGAAACTTGTAAAGCGTCACACTGTTACAGACACCATGCCCTGAAGAAGGAATGTTCAGTGCAGATTTCCCTATGAGTCTATAATAATGGGATTTTAGGAACACTTTTCATCAATCTTTTCCAATGAGGCAGTTTTAGAAAGACCACTTGGTTTCCTCACATCACCATTCTTACTTTTTGTAGTGAGGTTGTTTTTCAACTGCTTCAAACAGTGACCAAGGCAATTCCTACCAAGCAGAAGAATCAAACCAAAAAGTCTATCATCTTAACATCAGAGACACACAACAGGTAAAGCAATAGCACTGGTGAGAGCAAGGGAAAGGGACACAGAAATTGCCTTCAGGGTACATTGCAATGGAGGCACCTAACATCATAGAATCCTAGAACCAATCAGGGTGGAAAAGCCCTTTAAGCTCATGCAGTCCAACCATTCCCCAGCACTGCCAAGGCCACCACTGACCCATGGCACTGAGGCCTCGTCTCCACGCTGTATGAACACTTGCAGGGCCGGTGACTGCAGCCCTGCCCTGGGCAGCCTGTGCCAATGCCTGAGCACCCTCTGGGGCAGG
>WYDI02022734.1:0-53737 GCA_009867235.2 Psittacus erithacus
CCTCCCCTCCCCCCCAGTTACGACTAAAAGCAGTTGCTTGGTCTAGTTCATAGCATGAGTTTCAGAGACAGCTGTGCTGGCACAACAGAAGAGGCAGTGTGTCACCATGAGAATTGTAACAAAGCATGGGCAGGGAATAGGGGGAAGAAGGACACGAGCAGCGTCTAGAATTCATATTGCTGCAAAGCGTTTTGCAAAGCCGCAGAGAGGGCTCACTGCTCAGCAGGAAAAGAAGAGGGACCCCAGCCCGACGTGCATTCCCAGCCATCTTCCTTTGGTTAGCCCAATCGAGGCAACGCTTGAAGTTTCCTATAGTCATCATTGCTAAGCAAACAGTACGAGGAAAGATTAAAGGCAGCTTTAAAAGAAGAGTGTAGAAGCTGAGTTTAAAGGGAGAATTAACTGGGCGCTGCAGGAGAGGGTGGGGTCAGAATTGCAGAAAGAGGCAGTTTCAGTCCGGTCTGAAGGGAAGGGTGAGAACCAAGTGGTGGATGCTTACTTGAAGAAAGTGAGACTGCAGCCTCTTCCTCCAGATCTTGAATTTGGATGGGTAAGGGTGGGGCAGAAAGAAGGGAAGGGCACAGTTTTCGGAGGCTGCTGAGCAGGCAGAACACCGCCAGCAAGGTGAGTCATGAGGTTCAGGCAGCAGGAATTTCCTGCAGTGCTTAAGACAAGCATGCGGGGGCAGGGGCAGGAGAACGGAGTTCGATGACCAGCTGTTTTGTTTTACAGACTTTCCTCTGGTATCCTAACAAGTGCAAGACGCGATGCCAGTTCTCCTGTATCTTAAGGCTATGGCATGTTTCTTCTCTCTTTATAGGCCTTTCTCACAGTTTTGAAGTGTCTTGCTTGCATGCTATACATCACAGTATTATGATGCTGATCATCATTAGGGGAAAAAAATCAAAAATACTGTTTTACATGTACAAAATCCGCTGATGACATCACCTAACTCTCCTACAAAAAAAAAAAAAACCCAAACCAGTGAAATTGTTGTGACTCAAGAAGAAACTACTTCTTTGGAGTGTGTTCTTTATTGATTCAGCTGTCACTGTGAATGCCCTATACCCTGCTGTTCCTGAGGTAAGAGAATAAAATCTTAATTTGCTCTTCCTGCTCTGTGGTGTCTGCAATGTTGTTTGTTCTTGCACTTGTGGAGAATGGTTCTGCTTGAACTCTTTGCCTGTGAACAAGCTTCTCCTAATCTATCTACTGATTTTATTATTTTGTACTCTGTTAAGAATGTTTTCCAAGTACCACAGATGAGTATGCCTCAACATAAATATCACAGCTTTAAAACACCATCCCTGTTGTAGCACAATCATGTCAGCCAGACTGAGCATAGCATAAGGCCTTTTTTGTGAATGACGGAGTAACTTCCACCCTTCAAGACCAAGTGGATGTGTAAATTCTTTTTTTTCAAGAGGATTTCCTAACAGCCCATCCCCTGTTCTGAGCTTTTATTAGTCCATTCACATGCAAGTGATTTAGATGTCTTTGCCTGTTCTACAGTCAAAGAGACAAATCTGAGTTCTGAGACAAATCTCCTCTTTCAAGAGGTTTGAAAAGTCAAAAACCTTGGAGAACAATATTTACCTTTGGTAAACTGGGTATTTTTGTACAGAGAAAGCTCAGTAACAAGACTCAAGTAATCATTACTGCTTGCACTTGAACTGAACTTTATTAAAGCGCTCAAGGACTAAGCCTGGAAGCAGAATTTTGTAGAAAAACTGAGAGGACACCAAAAGATTATCACCAAGTAATTCTTTGATGACTGCCTGCTTCTGCAGCAGTGACCTTTTGGTAATGATCTCTTGTGTAAGTGCTAAGTGTTTTCCATTAGGCAGGTTCACACTCTCCTTCCTATTCATTTGTGTCCCGAGGTTTCCCTCCCTGAACCTCTTTGAATACACAAATTACCTAATGACCTGGCGTCTTTACCGTTCTACTTAGGGAAGTGGGAGGTCTGAATCACCCTGCTTGCTCTCGGTAGATAAACAGAAGGTACCTTGCGTGCGCACATGACCTCAAGAAACCTGGGAGGGGAGAACATTGATGGGCTTGTGAAAACACAGGGGAGTGGATTTGGACAATTTACATCAGGGCACACGGAGGCTTTGAGATAACTTTTCCCCTTATATATATACACATATTTTCTCGTATTTTTAGGTTGTGAAAGGTGTCTTTTACCCAAGTCCTTTATGTATTTTTTGTTTTTCATGACTCAGTTCCTCTCTGATTCTGTCCCTTGCTACAACAGAGAACTCTAAAAGGGAATCAATGAGTAAAGGAGACATAGGAATTACTTTATCTACTGCTCTCTTCTGACCGAATCAGAGGGTGTTGTTTGTTTTTGAAACCTCGTGCTTCGTGTTTGATAAGATGAGTGACAGCAACACCCATCTGGGAGTGCCACACTGTTCCAAGCCAAGGGTGAAGTACAGGAAGAGGAAAGGCAGAACGGGATGTAGAAACTCAGGGACTGGTGACTATTTTAGACTAGTGATACATATATTATACAGATGAAATAGCATTACAGCTGTCCTTGTCTTTTTGCTTCTCCTTTTTATTTTTCTTTTTAAGCATTCTTGCCATTTCTACTTTCTAGCTGAGGCTGGTTTCTAGGAACCTGGGAAACGATTGTAACTTTTTGCTGTTCTTGATTTCCAAAGTTCACGTATGCTCCTCTGCAGGCTAAAGATGTCATTGGTTTGTTTCCAAATATTAATCCAATGCCATGTCCCTTTGCTCCAATACCGCGTGGCTGTTTCAGCACTGTGGCATTCTGTTTCAATGCTGCTATGCCACGGGTTACTGGTGTTATGCTAGCGACTACTTTTGTTGATGGGCTGGGAGCCATCTCCAGCTATGCTAGTGCTGGTCTTCAGAGCACCCTTTCCAGATTTTAATCCTACACGGTGAATTTCTGCTGGAAAGTACGGTGTCTGGATATGCCAGATACATCTGCTATCAGTTGGTGATGCTCTTCCTATTACACAGAAGGCACAATGCTTTTCTGGACTGAGTTGTGGTTCTGTATCTTGTAGGCTGGTTTGTTTGTTTTTAACTAAGCTACCATCACCTCACGATTTTTTTATTTATTTATTTTAAATATGACAAGCTCTATAAGAGTTGGGTACAGACTGAGAGGTGCATATCTAAAGTTCATGTAGAGTAGCATTTTCAGTGTTCAGTTAACCTCTTCATCCCCCCAACAATTTGTCAAAACTACCGGATTTCACCTCTGTGTTCAGATTCTACCCACCCCACTGTTCTACTGCAAATCCCCATCCTATCAGCTTTAATCACTTACACACAACAATTTATCAAATGCTGTCTTGATGTCCATGTAGACAAGACTCTTGTCAAGCAGCCTGTCCCTTTAGTCTGGCATGATCAACCTTTAGCAAACTGTAACCCAATTGACTGTAATATTGCAATGACTTTCACGGTGAGGGGGTTGGAACCAGATGATCTTAAGGTCCTTTCCAACCCTAACTATGACTCTATGACTAATTTTCAGAATTTGTTCTGAAGTCTGTTATGTGATGACAGCCGTTCTCTTCAGCTTCCACCTTTCCTCTTCTACCCATACAGAGCTGGTTTTTCCAGCTGGCACCATTCACAACACAAAGAATTTACTAACCTCGTGCTCCCAGAACAGAATTTAGGTTCATGAGTCAAAAAACCCAAATATCCCATTTCCCCAGTTCTAGGACTTTCATTTAAATGCAGTAATCTATATTTTGCATTCCCCTTTAGTCATACTGCTTTTGCCCGGCAACCAACATGTCTCTTTTCGGCAAATGGAGGTTTAAGGCCACATATAGTTTATTCTTTTTGCTCTCTCCCCTCACTGCATGGTGGGCTGCTTTATCACTCCTTTGTCAATATCGCAGAAAAACAATGTCGCCTGTCACTGCCGAACTTGTGTGTCGACAGTTCTCACAGCAGTATCACACCGTGACCTGCACCTTGTAGCTCTATGACGAGATGCCTCGTTTCTCCTAAACTCTGTATTCCCTATTTTACGAGTCCACTCAGCTCCTTCCCTACAGCCTCCCCTCACCCCGCCCCGAAATGTCCCCGAGCTTTCCTCATCCGTGGTTCCCAGTGTCTTGCCCCCATTCCTCCGACATCCCGGGGGCCCAAGGCTACCCAGCTTCGGACCGAGCGGCCCAAGAGACTGCTGAGGTGTGGCACGCTTGCACCACCGGGGCTCACCCCGGAGGATGAGAGGGGCGGGCGGTGCAGTGAGAAGGGCTGCACCAGCTGGCTGGGAGCCGCTCGTTCCCCGTCCCGGCTCGTCCTGCGGGAATCTCCTCCGCACGCTCGGGATCGCCGGGACGCGGTGAGTAGCAATGACGCGATTCAAGCGGAGCGTTACGAGCCACCCAGGATCCCAACCACCGCCCCGCCCCTCCCGCGCGCCGCCTTCCCCCAGCGCCTCGCGCCAGGGGCCGCCGCCGCTCCGCCTTTCCCCACACTTTTTGTCCCCGGGCGCGTTCCGTAGCGCGTGCGGCGGCCCCGGGGCCCCTCCTCTCTGCGGCCGCGCGATTGTGCGGGTTGAGGTAGCAAGGGCATAGCTAGGGGAGGGAGTGCGGCCGCGCGCGCCCGCGCGGAGGGGGAGAGAGAGAGACACGCGCACGCCCCCGCCGCTGCTGCTGCTGCTGCTGCCGCCGCCGCGCGCGCCCGGCCCCGCTCCCAGCGACTCGCAGGCGCTATGGCGGCCGCTCGCAGCGACATGGCGGAGCCGGAGGGGATGCTTCCCGGCGAGGCGGCGGCCGCCGCAGCAGAGGAGGAGGAGGCGGCTGGGGCTGGGTCCGGGTCCTCGTCGTCGCCTTCGTCCTCCACGGCGGCGGCGGCGGAGACGGAGTCGTTGCTGTTGCTGAACGGCGAAGCGGAAAGCATGTCAGAGCCGAGCCCGGAGAGCGCTAGTCAGGCCGGGGACGGGGAGGATGAGGACGAGGAGGAAGAGGAGGAGGAGGAGGGCGGCGAGGAGGAAGAGAGCAGCCTGGTGGGGAGCAGCAGTACGAGCAGCGGCTGCTGCAGCGACGAGACCCGCTCGCTGAGCCCCGGCGGCAGCAGCGAGGCCGACGCCAAGGAGGAGCCCAAGGGCCCCCGGGGCAGCCAGGAGGACGGGCTGGGCCGCGGCGGCGGAGGTGGCGGCGGGGGAAGCAGTTCCAGCAGCGTGTCCAGCGGCGGCGACGAAGGCTACGGCACCGGCGGTGGCGGCAGCAGCAGCGGCAGCAGCAGCTGCAGCGCCACGTCGGGGGGCCGGCGGGGCAGCTTGGAGATGTCCTCGGACGGGGAGCCCCTCAGCCGCATGGACTCGGAGGACAGGTCAGTACGCGTCTCGTTCCCCCGCCGTGGCCAGCGCTCCTCCCCGGCCCCTCCCGGGGAGCCGGGGGTCCCTCGGGCCCCGGGACCGGCGGGCGCCATGTCCGGTCGCCTCCCCGCCTCGCAGCACGGAGGATTTTGGCAGCCTGCCTCGTCGCTAAGGCGAGAGGGCCTCTGTTCCTCGGGTGCCGACTGCCCCTCTCCCACCCCCCAGCAGCGGGGGCTGTCAAGGCGGCGGCGAGGGGCAGCCACAGGTTTCTCTGGCCAACTTGTGTCGGGCGGGGCAGGGGGCGGCCTGTGTAAGGTCCTGGCCCTCCGCTCCGCCTCGGCCGCTGCCCCACCGGGCCCCCTCCGGCAGCCTGCCCGCTGCTTTTGGGAGGAGGGGGAGTGCCCCCATCCTCCATTTCCCCGGCCCTCCGGCACCGGGGGCCGGGTACGTGGGGGGTGCTGTTGCTGCAGCCATCACTGTGAGGCGTTTCATGGAGAGCCCCGGAGCGGCCCCCGCCGTGATCTGAGAACGGGGCGCTGCCTGTTCGGGTGGCGGTATTTGGTTGCCGCTTTCTTCAGAAGCTGCTGATTTGGTTCACATGGTGCTTTTGGGGTTCTTTAGGGTAGTATGTTGAGCCAACGCGCAGTCGGGGTGTACTAAAGCTTCAGGATGGAAAATGGTGTGTGGATGTGGTTTGGCCTGCGTCTGCACCAGGGTCTCTGCAGCAGAGTCAGAAAGCTGTGTGGTAACCTCTTGAAGCATAAGAGGTGGGGGAGACCTAGTTTACTAAAATAAAAAGGAGACCAGCCTTTCTGTATTAGGTGTGTACAAGTAAGAAGCGTGTACACTGTTAAGCGAGGCTCAGTAATTCGAGGTGCAAAGTCATCTTTGGATGGCTTCTGTAATAGTAAATGTGGAGATTATTTCTTAGGTTTTTGTACGTTCACGGCATGCATTTAATTTTACCAAGACTTCAGCTTGGTTCTTGTGGAAAGGCACAACCAGATTCTCGCATATGGCTGAGTTCTACTTTTCACATCTGGTTTAGCCTACTAAGTCAAGCATTTCAAAGAATATGGCTTACGTCGTAGTAGCTTTCTTGGAAGTTGTGTGCAATGGTTTAATTGGCGAACTGAAAACAGGATGAAAAGTGGACATAAGAACAGTCTTAAAATGCTGTAGGTCCCTTTACTAGTTAGTCTTTTAAAATAGTTTAAGAAACTTGTGCCTTTTTTTTTTTTCAGTTTAGCATTTAAAATTGCTAAGCTCCCTGTGAGAGTTGCAGTTAAATAACAATTACACTTTTGTTTATACTTTAAGATAGTTTCATTGTTAAGTATGAAGACTTAGGTGGTATGGTCCATAAATTTACTTTGTTACAGCAAATTATGTAGCTATACAAATACCCATATTTCAGAGGTGGGGCATCACTAGATCTAACCTCAAGTGTTAAAAACAAACAAAGCCCTTGTGAGTCAGTTCCTCAAAACCATATAATTGACCTAAAAGTCTAAAGAGAAGAAAAATTCAGTTCTTTGGTTTCCGTCTGACTCCTGAGACTCATAGGAGTCACATTTTCTTTCTTCCAAACTTGTGTGAGTGTTGGGGTTTTGTTTATTTGCTTAGTTATTACTTTTTCAAAAGCTGCAATTTTATGTAAAATCACATAAATATGGAAATAGACTTCTCAAAAAACAACAGGTACATAATGGAGTTTGAAGATTAGTTTCTTGATTTTCATCAAATTAAAATCTAAATCTAGTCCTGGTCTTATCTGAGTACTTGTCAGTTTGTGGGTTGAGGAAATAATAGATATAACTTCCAGGGTTTTCTGGAAGTTCAGTGTCATTGTGCATTGCTTTTGCACTCCAGAGCTAATGTTCTGCTTTCTCTGTCATTGTTCTCGTGGGTCTCTTGCTACAGTTACGCAGCTAAATCAGTGTGTGTACTCATCGTGGCTCCTTTCCAGTACTGTTGGTTCAGATTTGGTTGCAGAAGTGGGACTCTTGGCATTTAGTGGTTTAAATAAAGACTGCATATTGGTTTTAATAGTTTCAAAGTTTTATCTTGAACTGCCTGGCTGGAAATTGGGGTGCTGTGGGAATTCTGTGCTGTAATTGCAAAGCCTGCTTGCTGAGTTGAGTAAGGAAAAGAGCAATGCTACCAAGAGCATCATTTGTTACTCCTGGTGATCAGAGGTTTCATTTTATATGCATTCGTTGCTGCAGCATGGTAAAATGCTTTATTATTTTTGCTACATGTAGTCCAATAAGTTGCTTGCTTGATCTAGTGATCCAAACGATTGCTGCTGCTTGGAACCCAGCCATACCGTAGTCTTGTGCCTTTTAGATGATCAGATAGACAAGCAGAGTGGTGCAAAAGGTAGGAGATATGCCAGAGACCTAAAGAATATGTAAGGTGGGATGGTAAAATACCAGGGAAGAGCTGGGAATGGTTTTGACTTACTGGTGAAGACACGGGTTTATGATAATATATTAAAATCCTTAAAGACTTAATCATTCATTGATTTAGTCACCTCTGCATTAAAATTCAAGTCCTGTAACTATTAGAGAGTGATATTCTATCAAGCGATGTTTTATATTAAGTAGTATGTTGTATGGTACTTCATGACCTTTGCTGACTGTGTCTCTGAAGTCCTAAGAAACATCTGATCTTATCTAACAGTATGTTGCAAAGTAAGATTACCTGGGGGAGGGAAAAGAGAAAAAGAGAGTGAACTCACATGCTTGAATTTGTAGTCCCTGGGTTAAGCAGGAGGAAGCTGGTAGAAGGGTATATGATTCTCCTGCTGTAGGCAGGTTTGGTAACATTCAGATCATGCCCTTAGGCTTGGGATTTCTTTTCTTGTTTCCTCTTCAGAAAATTTGAATAAATAAGAGGGTGTGGTGAGAGGGCCTGAATTCCATGAGTGATCAAATTCCTGTTTCCCTGTGCACAGTCTTTATCATTCTTCACAATACAAATGTGTTATCTGTTTGATTTTTGTCTTAGTGATATCAAACATAAACTACAAATAAAACAGCTGAACAGGAAAATCTTGCATATGATTAAATTATAACTACTGTTCATCAACTTTTATTAATAACATTTTGAATGTATTTTGAGAGTATTTACTAAGACAGTAAATAATTTGAGGCATTACTGTAGGAAATTTGTAAGTATTTGTAACAACACCGGAAAAAAATATGTTGAATATTGATGCCCTGAAACTTGGGGTGGATTTCAACCAGCTATTGCCATGCACATAGACTTTGCACTTTGTTAAAACATATTTATCTTCCTCCCCCAAAACCCCAGAAACCAAAAAGCAAAACCTAAGTTGATACCTAGGATAACCAGCTGGCCTTTTCAGTTCAGTAGTATTAGTAATGAGCACTGAGTGCAATAACTCTGGGACTGGTAGGTATCTTGTTGACCTGTAATAATTTCATATTTTTTTTTCCTGGAAACTGTGGCAAGTTCCCACTGCTGTGCTGAAGTTTGTCTACAACTTTGGGTCAGCTGGCTTAATAATAGGCTGCATTCAAGTCTAATTTATCCTCCAGATTTACAGGTAGAACAAAGACTGTTATCAGCATGTGAATGCTGGTAATTTTCTTGTGCCTTTCCCTAAGTTCAGACATGTGCTGAAAGGATGGATGTGTCTCTCCAGAGTTCTCTGGAGCAGCTAGTCTTATCACAATGCTGAGAAGCATTTGATGCGACTTTAAAAGAAAAAATAATGGTTCAGTTAACTATGAACATGGTAACAGCATTGGGCCACAGGTACTGAAGCTAGACCTAAGCAGATGCATGGATTTGGGTGCAAATCAGCTCATCTGGATGCAGTGAAGATGTATTTGCAGCTCACTGATGAGTTATTGCTGAACCACAGTGTTTACTTACAAATACTTAGTGTTAGAATACTGAACTAATTTAAATATTGTTTACTGGAAAGTTTATTAGGAAGTGTATTTAAATCCGAAATAGTTTCATTATCAGATTCTGTTTGATTTAGAGAACAGTAGTAGATCCTGCAATTTTAATAAAATGTTTAGCAGAAATACAAATAGAGCTAAACGAAGGGCTTTTTTGTTCACCTTGTGGATTTGTCTTATGTCTTTGTACTTCCATTTAGAAGTTACCCCTGATCCTCCTCCATTCGTACATCATCTTCACCCTTCTTCAGTAGTTTATCTGTTGTTCCCTTCTCTTACTGACTAGGCAAGAAGCACTGACAAAATATGTTTTAGGTGGAGGTATGGGCTGTTTTGCCAACTAGTTGGTAAGTGCTGATTGATTAGCCGGTAGGCCAGATGTAACAGGTTGTTGTTGTATGCAGTAAACTTTCCCTCCATGCTAATTAATGTTCATCTTCACAGTGCAGGCATTGTTCATGTAACTTGCAAGGCTTTTGTTTTTCAGCCTGACTTTTACTGTTACTCACTGACAAAGTCAGTTATTGGGAGGGGCCGACTCAGGGAATACTCAGTAATACTCAAGGAAACGTTTAGCTATCTTAGCCATATTAGACTTGTACAATCCTTCTAGAAATGTTATTATTCTGTTCTTGTGTAATAGGTGAGCAGCTTTAGAAACGTGTTTCAGAAAAGTGTTTCAATAGTAAACCTTTTTGTTTTTCAGATTGTTAGGCTTTTTCATTTTATTGAGTGAAACAAACAGGCTGAAACCTAAGAGATTCAGGCCTGAAAAATCTGGGATCTAGGCTGAGGGTTTTTTAGTCTAAAATGTTTAAAATTAAGGCCTTCTCAACCTTTAATATGTATGCTGATTTTAAAATATTAGCAAGTTAAAGGTTTAAATATAGTATTTATATGGTTTTTGAGCTCTCAAAAGTGAAGAATGTTCAAAACTGATGACGCAGTGACATGTGAGTTGTACGAGTGATGTTTATGAAGGCCGAATAGTAAATTAAAAATATAATCAGAAAGGCATATGGTATTAATAGGTATGCTCCATGTATCCATGTGACCAGATTAATAATTCTTCAGGCCTCTCTTTGGTGCATAGTCTCACTTATTCCTATTCAGGAAATGAAGAATCATTCATTAGCACTTAACGGCAAGGTGGTTAAGTCATTACTTTTTTTTTTTTTTTTTTTTTACAGTGTGTGTAATATTGTTGCGTCAGAGTTGGTTATGTAGAAGATGACACGAATTTCCAAAATTCTGCTGAAAATTATATTTTCAGCATTTCTGACTGTGTTTATTGTTTCTGTCATTCTTTACTTTCAAATTGCAAAATAAACCCCTTGTTTCTGTAATAGTTATGTTCAGGCCTTTCTGGCACTGAAGAAAATAGCTTTTGATGGGAAGACAAAACAGCCCAGATATTTTGTATGGTGAGTATCTTTATTACTAAAGCTGTTGGTTGGTATAATTGAGTGGTTAACATGAGGTCTTTTTGTTAACAAATGAAAGAGCCTGGTTTAATGAGCTGTTACAGTTATTGCAGTAAGATGTAAATATACTTCATAGAATTTGAGAAAAACATTTTCCTATTCAGTGTAAAAGATAAATGGTTCTGCTTTTATGTTGGATTTGTACTTCCACACAGGTGTAGGTGCATTTTGTTTAAGTTTGTGACATCAATAAAACTGGTAACTTCTGAATATGAGGTTTAGTTGGGGGTTTGTTTCAGGGAATTTTCTAGGCAGTAGTGGGAAGAACTGTCTTGGTGGGGGCTTTTTGTGTCTCTTTTTTTTTTCTCCACTTTCCAGTTATGTTAAACTGGGTGTTATATGCAGCCTGAACATCCATTTGGCAGAGATGTGGCATGATGCATTTCTGCAGTTTGTTGCAGATAAAAAAACTGTGATGCAGTAGAAGCATTCTGCCGTAGCAACTCTTATTCAAATTTGCACAGCTTTCCCATAGTTTTATTATATTTACATCTGTTTTTAACAACACTATTGAATTAGAGAAAAATGGTGGGGGAATAAGCAGTATGCAGAGCTAGCTTGGAAGACAGTAGTAAGTAAGCACATCTAGAACCCATTGTGTTGGGGTAGTTGTGGAGGAGCCTGTTACTGAGTAAAAAAGTGGGGACATGGCATGGAAGACGGCAAAGGGAGGATTTGAGATGAGAATAGGGGTTACTGCTGAGGGGGAGACATGAGGTACACGCTTTTGGTATGATAGGGAATGAGAGATGTCTAATAGCCTGAGAAAAAAGCGCAAGCTTAACCCAAAGAAAGTGGAAAATTGGTCTCTGCCATTAAGGAGCCAAGTAATTGTAGGGAATCCTTGAAAAAGATAGAAGAGTAATCTCCAGTTAACTTGTGGAGGAGAAGGGAACAGAAGAGAGTAAGGAACTACTTTGTGTGAGCAGTGAATTTTACCGCTCTCCCAGTTGCTATTTAAAAAAAAAAAATTAAAAAAAAAAATGGTGGCATGCCTTGCAGAAAGCCTGAAGTGGTGGCTTTGGAATATACTTTGAGGTAGAGGTTTCATTGCTTTTGTTACGTATCTGTATAACCAGTTCCTTTTTATAACTTTTTATGTAATCTATCTGGAGTTGTTAATGCTAGAATGTGAATGTATTCAAATCAATTTGTGTTAGAAAATGAAATATAAATATTTCATGTTATGCTTGCTATTTACCATTGGGGTTTTGATGTGCTAAAATAGTGTTTACAATTCTAAGATTATGATTTTGCAACACTAAAACCCAACAAATAATTGGGGAAAAAAGTGAAGCCCTTCTCTGGAGATACTGGTGTGCTTTTTTCGTTGGAAGGGTGGGATGGGGGAAGATGTGGGATTTCTTTTCCCATATCTAATATTCTTCTCTAGACTGTTTTTTGCTAAGCTGCAGTTGCTAACGTTTAATGGATACTTTGTTTAATACAGGGTTACTTAAGGTAGATGTGAAGGTATTTGATAGTGACAGAAAAGCAAAAGATTTGTTATGATCTTTAAAGTCCCATTGTCATCCTGATGCACTGTAAGAGTGCTGTAATTCAGCAGTTTGTGCAGTGTCAGACAGAGTTAAAGGAAGCAAAGTTGTTTGAGTTGAAAGTTTTGTAAAGGACAAGATTCTTGGTACATATAGTGGTAGTATTCTTTATTAAATATACTTTTCCTAAATAAAATACAGCATAAAGAATCTTCGCTTAATGTTATTTCATGCAGCATCTTGTAGAAATTACTAGTTCCTCTGTAAAATTGGAATAATGTATTTTGATCACTATAGTTTATTGCACTTTAGTCAACTTAGATTCCAAATATTAAAAAATCTTAAAGCTATAAAGACAATATTTTCATTAAATACACAGTAAACAGGGAAACATAAACCTTTTTTTGCACTTGAAATAAAACTACTTTTGCCATGTCTCTAGGTAGACTTCCTTGGGCTAATTTGCATGCCAAGTTATAGATTAGACAATTTGTACAAGTAGTAGTTAATTCAGCAGAATCAGAATCTGACCTCACTTTATAACCTTCTATTATGAGTGGAGTCAGTGGAGTTTTACTTTGCTGATTCCTCTGCTTTTGATGCCAGGTTGATACTTGAAGTAGCGCCTGTTTACTGAGGTATGAATAGGAAAAGCTGCTACTTTGTAGAATGCTATCCTGTCTATGAATTTTTATTCTCTGTTAAGTTGAACCTAACCTGACAGTAACTGAAACTGGAGGGGATTTTTAGGTCTCCTCTGAGAGATTTGTACCTTTGGTTGCTTTGTCTTCAGAGGTTTGTGTTGCAGGGGTTAGGGAAGGTATCCTGAGGATGGGAGAACGGGAGGGTGATTTCCCTAACACCATGCCTGAATGCTGTCACCTTCCTGTGCTGATTACACCACTTCACATTTTTTATGGTTCTTGGGATGGAAAGCATGGCTCAAATATTTATTTCTGGTGATTCCTGAATGGCTGAATGTTTCTTCTGTGCTTCTCCTGAGGTGTGCTACTTAGTAAATGTACAGTATTATAAGTAAAGATTGAAAATTATGAACCACTTTTTGCTGTTCCATAACTTTCTAAGGAGATTATCAAGTTGAAAATAACGTGGTTCTCAGAAATGAAAGTCAATTTTATTTGTATGTTTAAGGCAGAAGCACTTACAGTTTCTTGATTTGTGTAATCCTTTTGCAGATGTAGTCTGTGCTGTCATATCACAAGGCATGTACATTTAACCTGCTCTGTTCTTGCTGCTCTTTAGATATTTTGGCATTCCTAGGTTCTTTATTGTGTTACCTGTTCCTCTCTATGCTACAAATCCAGTGATGACTTGGGTTTCTGTTGTGTAAATATTAGGAGCTCAAATATTCTAGGGCTAACAATCTAAATAATCAAAGTAAGTGATCCAGGAGAGTGGAAAAAGCTCTAGAGAGGTGGTGATTCATAACACACTTTCTCTGTCTTGTTTTGTTTCCTGTGCATGTTTGTTATTTTAAGCTCCTTCGATTCCTCTATCTTGAAGAGCTTTTCTCTCTTACCCTGGTTTTATGTTATCAATGCAAAGCGTTTGCAGTGTCACTGTCTTTCTGGTTATTTATACCTAATCTAGATGTAGCTATACACTAAAATAAGCTACTGTTTCAAAAAGAATTTAAAACCAAGTTTTTCAGTGCTGTATAAAATCTCTCCCTTGATTGTTTTATTTTCTACTGTGTTGATTTCTTAGTAGCTACATAACTATATAGATATTCAGTAGTTTTACAAGCTTGTTTTTAAGATTGATTTACAAATACTATTTGAGTCATGTTGAGAAGTTTTTGTTAGAATTACTTCATCTGTGTAAAGCATAGGTTGGATTTTAAAAAAAAAAGCGTAAGTGATTCAGAAGCTCAAGTGCTTCCAAGTGAGTGGGTGCTTTCTGAAATTGTACAGTCCTGGAAATCATGGTCTTTTCCCTTTATCTAGAAGTTGCCTTAATGTTGGTTTTACTTATTTAAAGGTATTAAGAACCTGAAGGTGCTTTGGGGAAATGCTAGACTGAAGCAATGTTGGGGTTTGGTTTTGGTGGTTTTTTGTTTTGTTTTGTTTTTTAACATACTATCCTAACTGTATAAAATTACTTTTGGTTTTGGAGAAAGATATGTAAAAATCAACTAGTAATACTGATTCATCAAAAGATATTCTGATAAGTAGAGTTATTAATGACAGGAGAAAACAGTAGCGCTGAGAAAGTTGATTTATTTGTAATAGTTTAAATGTGTGCTTGGTTTGGTTCCAATAACTTAAGTGTTTGCTAAGGGCTTACACGTTTGCATACGTGTCAACATTTAGGTGCAGAGGAACTGGAATAAAAAAAAAAATAAAAATGATTGCCCGTAGCACTTAAACCAAGAAGTAGCATATAGAATTTCTTGGAAATTGAGGGTGAAGTGCTACATTATTCTATAATCCATTCAAGATACAGTCTAAAAGTAGAAAAAAAAAAAATCCAATTGAGTGGCAATATATCAGTATTTTATTTAAAAGGGAATACCTTCCTTTCCTCTAGTTCAAAGAACTTTGTGTAAGGTATTAAAGAGTACAGATGAATATTGCTGGAACAGGACCTACTACAGAAATGGCTAAACTGCTTATAAAATAAAATGGCTGGGAGTCAGAGTTTTCTGATGGTTGTCTTGATAGGCTTCACTACAATGCAAGAAACTTGCTGCCCTGACACACTTCTCTAGAAATAACAAAATGTAGGGGTTTTTTTTAGGGTGTTTTTTTGTTTTGTGGTGGTGTGGGGTTTTTTTGTTTGTTTGGGGTTTTTTTTTCTCTCCCCTGTGTCTCTAGAGTCATCGTATTTCAAATGATCTGACACCTCGCAGCACTGAGAACCTAGAATCAGTTGCTGTCTTTCTTAATTAGCTAGTTTTGGGCCACCCAGGAAAGAGGTAAAGGCTGCAAGAAGTATAGCTTAAGCACGTGTGTGCTTTCTCTAGTCTACCATAGAATGAAAAAATATAAGGAAGCTCTTCAGACAAAAGTTTATAGTATATATAGCATCAGAAAAGACACCAATTTGGGATGTCCCTTGATCTCCCATTTCAAGATGAAGCAGAAAAATGATTGTAAGTTTTATAGTCAGAGGTGTGGCTGCTACCAAGTCTGCAAAGACTTAACTGCAACACTGTTTTGTTAGTCCTACTGATTCACCCACTTTTTTCTTTCTTGGGATTTTAGAAAGGATGTGAGGGCAGGATATAAAAGAAAGATGTGTGCACACATCATCTTTTTTTATTCTACTTGAGTCTTTTCTTGACCAAAAAGTCGAAGCACACCAACGCAGCCCAGGAAGGGTTGAGCTACTAAAATGTTTGTATCTTTCAATCCATGAATGGGGCTTTTCAATCCAGAGTGTCTTTCTGTCTGCTTGGGTTTATCCAAGAGAGGGAAAGGTTCCTTAACAAAGGGAAGGTAGTAATGGAAATTACATCCTTTTTCTTTCTCATCTGAAATCCTCAAAGCCTGTAAGTCGGAAAGTAATAATGCATATCAAAGAGGAGAAACAGAACGAAGTAGAGAAAATGCAGGCATTCTGGCAAACTATTGGTAATGAAACAAAGACATTGAAATAAATTTATAGCTAAATAAGTTAAAGCAAGTTTTTCTGCCTTTTTCTAAGCTGTTTTTCCCCAGCTGGGATATCTGTTTAAATCCTGACTGCCATTATCAAAGCAGAATGACACAAGTAGAACTTAAGCGCTTGTGGCATTCCCCTATTGCTAGTGACAGACAGGTCTGGGTTTGCTCCCAAGCTGTAAGCAGGCTCCAGCTCCATTGTAGTGGATCTATAGACCATAGCCTGATGAAGAACATTAGACATTTGAGTTTCAGAGGGTTCAACTCAGGGGTCATCCCAAACAATAGAGCATCAAAAACAGTCACTGCTGGAGAGAGCCTGCGTACACAATAGCTGTTTTTAAGAAGCACTATTCAAAAGACTGACTAATTACTAAAATTTAAAACTGTTACAGCAAGCACAACATAGTCTTCAAGTTTGTTATCCCTATTTTCATCCTAATCCAAGCACCAGAATCAACTTGAAGTAGAAATCACAGCTTTAAAACTGAATGCCTTTCTAAAATACCTTCTTAAACCCACACCTCATTTTACCAAGTGTGCAAACAGTGCCTTCCAAACGCAGCAAGGTAGAACTGAAAATACAGAATTTTCTCAGAAGATTCAGACCTTTTCCTCTCCTCTTCCTACAGTTTTTCCCCCTACCATCTGATCAACAGCTTTGAAAAGATGCTGACATTTAAGGCAAGTTCGTTATGAAACAACATTAACACAAGCTTATGCAGAGGAATCGCTACCTCAAAGGTTCTGTTTCAGGTTTTATTTTTAACTGTACATACTTTACCTGTAGCTAGAAATAATACATCTTCATAATCAAGATGATTAAAGTTTTGTTTAGCATCACTGTCATTTTAAAAGGTTAGTACCTGCACAGTCTAGATGTGCATGTGAACCAGATATGTCTAGCTGTTTAAATCCAGTCCAAACTGTATTTAAAAACAATCCTGAAACCGAAGAAACAAATAGCTAAAAAACTTGCAAGAATTTCTAAGTCATTTATGGAGAACAAAAGAAGGTGTTCAAGCATTTTAAGTTCTGGATTATTCTTTTCCTTTACGGATCTGAGCAAAATTAAGCTGTTGTTGGGCTTAACGTAAATATGAGTATTTTCTGCTAGTAAAAAATAAATGTCCAAATTATTCCTAATTCAGAATGAACAAATTTCAAACCGCATATTTTACCATGTGCGTATTTGGGTGCTAGTTGTTGTGTACAGTTAGATGTGAATGAAAATGTAACAAGCCTGTGATGTAACACATTAAAGGAAATATTGTATCTGACATTGTTCCTGACACACACTTGTTTCTCGAAGGAGATCAGTTTCCTCACTAGTGCAAGTAATCCCCTGCACTGAGTTTAATGAATAGTATGCCCCCAATTTTTTCTTTCCTGTTTTTGTTAATCTTTCAGAAACATGGACAGTAGGAGTCCAGAAGAAGTATGTACAGAAACCAAAAGAACAGCATAGAAGAACATAATTTTTACTTTTCCATGAAAACCCATTAGCAACTGTCCACTTGAAGTAATAGTAGAGGGAGGTGCTGAACACATACACACACACGCGCGCGCGCACGCACACAAAAAGCCAATCAATTTGCTATTATACTTTTAATGTCTGCTAAGCATACTCCCTGTAGACCTTAACTGAAGTAACCTTCCCTCAGGCAAAATTCTGGCCTAACAGATGGGCCGTATGCCATGCCCTTGAGGGTCAACAAGCACTACTTCAGTCTGATCAACAGGAGCTCATTTCAGAGTTACAGTACCTCCACGGAGAGTGCTTAGCTTCCAGTCCCCAGATGTTCAGTAGGTAGGCAAAAGACAGCTGATTTCAGCTAACACCAAGAGAAACGACTGTGACAGATCCTATAATAAATAACCATATCTTGTAAAGCATCAAATTAAAAACGGCAGAGATTTAAGGGAACATACATTGCAGGGTTGCTAAAACCAATACCAAGTAGCCTTCAAGCTGCACACTACGCTAATTAAAGTGAGAAATCTTCAGAAACAGTTTCTTCTGAAGTGCATAGTGATAATCCAGTCATAAAGCATCAAATCCATAGAAGATAGCCTTCAACTAGATGAAAAGGATAATTAATATTCAAGAATCCAGATATTACAAACCTCAGTGGAAGTGAACATTTTAGGGGAAAAAAACCCCAGCAAAACCTCAGTCAACCCACCAAATTTCCCAAGCAGAAAACCCTACTAGTTTATTTGGCTTTTTAACAGTCAAATACCCTGCAGTTTCTGCCTGAAGCTTCAGCTACATTGTTCCAATCCTAGTGATGAAGCTTAAGAAAGAAAACTGAACAGTAGCTCTTAGATAAGACTAACTGGGAATAATGGAAACATTGTGAATGACAGTTATTTCTTACAGCAGCTTGAAGGGTTAAAACCTACAATCCAGCAGAAAGCTTTTATCACACGGAAGACTATATCACAACTAGGTACTTGGTGAGTGTATGTTGCATTGCATTTGCAATGTGAAATAAACTCTCATGCTACACAGGTTCATCATTTAAGTTATTTTTGTCTTTGCTTAGAGACATTAACCAGACTGCATGCCTGTTAACCAGAGAAACCACAATTCACCTGCATGAGTGCACACTTCCCCTCCCATTCTTTCACAGAACTCATTCTGTGTTACATTTTTTCATTGCTTTTCCACTTAAGACTAGGTTGTAAAACTGAGGAACCCTCAAGAGAACTATGCTAAACACCCCTTCATAATCTGCCCTTCTAGTTACCGTACGTCTTAGTTGGAAGTTTCCTTATGCTTGTTTGTGGGGTTTTTTGAGAATGGTACTAATGCTGTCAGTGGGTGTAGAAACTCAGACTGACTGTAAATAGCTTGGAGGTTTGAGGTCCTAAGTATTTACGAAGTATTGCACTTCAGTACCTTTCAGCTGTGAGAAAGCTGGGGTTGCTTACTGATGTCCAGTAGTCTGAGGCAGCTATTACAAGAGTGCTATATCTGCAGTGCTTTGCCATCGTGGTTAAGTAACTTCCTGCTGGAACCACTGATCTGTGTCACATTACTATATGCAACTGAAGTGATCAGGCTATATATGTGCCACTTTGTACATGTTCAAACCTGATTCTAAGTACTGATTTTGAGAAAACTCTGTTTAGATTACTCAGGTGTGCGTGTAGTCACATTTAATTATTCAATTTTCCCATCATCCTATTGGTAAACTTTGCTTTAATAGCACTGTTTTACAGATTTTTACTTTTGGGGATAATATTTTGCTTAGGCATCAGCTGAGGAAGGAGGGGATATTAGTCCCCTCATTGCATCTGTTGTGGGCCTAGTATGGTGGAAAACTTTGGATTGGTTGCAACATTCTTTGCACTTAAAGCTTCTGACACTTTCCCGGAGGGATCCTAAACTACTGTTGACAGTAGCAAACGCTGTTGAGAATGATAGGTTCAGCTGGGTGCTAGTTGCATTTTTTTTTTTTGGCAAGTTTCTGGTGAATATAAAATAAACTTTTGGGGAAAGGCAGCAATATGGAACAGGTTCAAAACTGTATCTATAGCATTCTGTTGGCCACCTTTTATTAGCTAGTCACAGATTGTGAGCTTGTATGTCATGAAATAAACCAAGACTACTTAAGGGGGTGAGGAAGATCATGGAGAGCTGTGTGTATAGAAAAGGGAAAGGAATAAAAATATGGGGCATGTGGAAAAATGCTGTGAAGCAGCAAAGAGCCCATACAACTTTAATGGGTAGAAGTCATGCCTTGTAAGTTGTTAGATCTTTTTTGAAATTGGGAGGGGAAAACCCCCAAACCAAAACAGGTCATGTGGTATTTGTGCAGTATTTAAGAAATATGTATTTGATATATTAAAGCAAAAAACTTGTTGAATACGTGTCTAAAACTTTCTTTTCAACTTGGAAAAGAAAGGCATCTACTAGTGGGTGAGAAGGGGAAACCTAAACAAGGCAAATACCTGTGACAATTCCAAAATCTGTCACATAAAAAAAAATGCTAGCACAGTAGTGGTTAAAAGAAGATACAGATAACAAGAGAAATTGCTAGTAAAAGCTTTTAGAGCAAAAGAGCAAGCATGATGATGATCTCTTCAAATTTCGAATAATGTACTTTTTATTAATCTCGATGTATAATAGATTAATAATAGTGGGTATGCAAACAGTGATGGTCAGAAATATGGAACACCACGTATACCTTTGAAAGCAGAATGCTTTAGCATGGAAGTCATGTGTGAGAGGTGGGGGAGAAAGGGGATGTGATAGAAGTTAGAAAATGATAAATATTACAAAGTGCTAAATAGGAAGTTATTTTCTTTCTTTAAAGTATATAATTAGATTTTTTTTTTTTCCTTGCACATTGGTCAGAAGAATATGTAAAGACGCCTATGTAAAAATAACTACTGCATACTAGGCTGCGTTAGCAAAAGTGTGTCTATATGATCATTGGAAGTGATTCATCACTCCTGCTTGGCACCATAATGGCACTATGTCCAGAGTACCGTGTCTGGTTTGGGATTAGTTCCAGATATTCTTATACTGGAGAAGATTCAGTGAAGGGTCTCCAAGATGGTTAGAAGGCTGAAGCAAATGCTATGCTTGGAGAGGCTGAGAGACTGTGTTTCTTCAGTTTTAGGGTAGGAAGCGCAGGGCTATTGCTGTTTTCAGTGACCTGATAGGGAGGTTTAGCGAAGGAGGAACCAGAGTCATTTCAGCCCTACAGCTGCCAAGGACAAGAGGCAACAGACAGAAGTTGCAACACTGGAAATTCTGATGCGATGTTGGGAAATTTTCTCTCTCCCTCACAACGAGGTTAGTCAGACTCTGGGAAAGTTGTCCAGAAAGGTGGCAGAAACTCCAGCCTTTGAAGACACCCGTTAAACAAATCAGCTGGACAAGACCAGAAGCAATCTGATCTCACTTGCTTCTGTTTGAGCAGGAGATTTGACCACCTTGCCTTCAGGGGGCTTTTAGAGACAAGCTATTCTGTGATGCTGAGGCTTTGTGGAAGCAAACAACATAAAGGTCCTAAAAGGCAGAGAACAGGTTCACAAGGTAAAAAAAAATATATCAGTAGTTACTTAACGTTTATCCAGTAAGAATATCGATCTGTCTCCCTATTCTTGGCTTATATATGGGAAGAGTATACTCTCTGCAATTTTTTTCTGATCGCTTTACATTTGGCTCTGTATCTGCCGAGGTACGGATCAGAAAAGCTGATGAGAATGACCCCTGGTGGCCACATATTCCCGCTGCTGCTTCTGGCTACTCTAGAAATTTTTTTTCAGAACAGAACAAAAAGCACTAGTTTAGACCATGAATGTGATGGACACCATGCTGGGGCAAGTGTGGGAATATCTTAAACCTTCTGTAGAACCTCTGTGCTCTATTCTTTTTAAGGATTTTATTGTTAGTGGTGTATGCTGGGCTAGATACATGTCTGGTCTGACCCAGCATGCCTTCCGCCCTCCTCAACCCTCCGTCACCGTTCCATCCCTCACCCCGGAAAAAAAAACAAACAATGAATGGCTGCTTAATGTAGCTCAAAAATGACTTTGTTAATCACATGAGAGTTAATTTTCTGACAAGTCAGTGAACTGGAGAATTTTTCAACCCTCCCTTTTATTGCCAGTGTCCAGGAGAAGTTACACTGTCAAGTAGTGACTTCCTGACTTTGTTTGTTCTAGTTAAAGTAATGAACCACAATAAATAGTAAGTTTGTGTCAGATTTTCTTTTCAACTTGTGTAAATATATCTGAAACCCTACCCCAAAGAGTTACAATTTTTATTTGTTCTTTTAACATTCAACAAGATGAACTTTGGTGTGTTTGTTTGTCTTGCAGCATAAGCAGCACTATTATGGATGTAGACAGCACAATTTCCAGTGGGCGTTCAACTCCAGTCATGATGAATGGACAAGGAGTTCCTGCCTCCTCTGCAAAAAGCATTGCTTATAACTGTTGTTGGGACCACTGCCATGCTTGCTTCAGCTCCAGCCCAGATTTGGCAGATCACATTCGCTCCATACACGTGGATGGTCAGCGAGGAGGGGTTGGTGTTACTTTTTTTTCTTCCTCTTTCTTAGTTGCCAGTATTTTGCTCTTTAATGACACTAGCAAGTTGTATATTTTAAAGTGTCAGTTCCGTAGCTAGTGGCAACAAAAGTTGGGTCTTCAGCAGCCTGGCATTAAGCATTTAGCTGTTATCTTCTGCATAGTTCACTAGATTTGGTATTATGTGCTTTTAATTGAATTTCTAAGAATGTAGTGAATTCTTAGTAAATGAAGTAAAGCTGTCAGGTTTTTGATATGCTAACTTCCCAGCATCCTGAAGCTGTTGGTATGTCTTTAAGTGCTTGTACTTGGAATTCAGTTTCTTAAAACTCTTAGTGTTTGTGTTTACTGCATGTAAACTCAGGTGAAGTCATATCTTGATTTTTATGAATGGAGTCTCATTAGAGATAAAATGTATAGGGAATGTATAATAGTAAAGATGAAGACTGATGACAAAGTCTCACCAAAACAGCTCTATAGTGCCGATGGCAAGTATACCTTCAATATAATTACATCTCGTATTTTTATTTGTGTTTTTTTTTTTTTTTTTTTTTTTTAAATTGAGGTGCATATATAATCATGTGTATTTCAGTCCAGTCACTGGTCAAATGATGCAATTTCCATTGGTCTCATAATTTTAATGTTTCAAAACATATTCCAGTAGAGTAATTTCAACTCTGTACTTAACTACCTGCACCTCCCATATTGCCTTTGATGTTTGGAATATGTCATGTAAACTACTTTTACATCAAACACAAGCAATCTGCCTGCTTTCGTTGCTATATATTGCAGCTCTTTAATTTCTTGAAGAGCTAATATGAATCCTTAACCTAGAAGAGTCATTATCTTTTGACTTTTTGTCCTGTCACTTCTGCAGAACTAAAATATTAGGCCATTACAGTTTAGCTTGAATGAATAAGAGACTTAAATAAAATGCTAATTTGCATTAATTTAAATATTTTGCTATGTAATTGTGTCACTGAGACAGCTGTTGTATTTAGCTAGTGGTTTTTGTATGATTGAACTTTCATATTTGGTGACTTTTTTTTCAGTCTATGCAGAATCATCTGTCCGATGAGCTGTTTTTTTCTTTAGCCACCCATGAGATGATTTCTGTAGTTCCGTTGCACAGGTTCTGTTCATAATGTTACATGAATCTTGGTTGAAACAATGAAATGGATGAGGAGGTGTATTGGCATTCTGTGGGCTTCCACATAACTGCATTTCTGGGGATCTTTGTTAGCCTATCTATGACCCCATTTCATTTCTTAAAAAGGGGCTGAAAGATTTCAGAGTGGCTTGTGGTGGTTTTGGTTTTTGTTTGTTTGGTTTTACCATGTGATGTGATTTGTGGTTACTTTTATTTAGAAAACGTTAAACTGTATTTGTCTTCCTGAAACATGAGGTTTTTGGACGCCTCCAGCAACTGATAACAGTGACAGTCAGTTCACACTTTTTATCCCCCCTGTTGGAGCTGGTTTATTTTTTGAAAAGTTCTTGAACTTGGCGCTGTGGAGGGGGACTGATCCTGGCTGGTTTGTTTCAAGGATTTGTCTGCCACCTGCTGGTGAGGTGTTTAAGTGGTGTTAGAAATTATATTCTTGTGGTTTTGATTGGATTTCAGATATTACTTAGCTACAATGAAAAAAAAGTGCTTAGCTACATTTGAAAAAAAGTATGAGCAGTAGCTGCTTATTGAGAACTTAAAAGCAATGTGGTAAGCATCCTTCAAGAGTAAAATGTATATTTTCAAGCTAATTTGAAGTATGGCTCCAAACCAAGCCAGATAAATCCTTGAAGAGCCCAGGAAAATTTTTGACAGAATAGATTTAATTCCAAGATTTTTTTTTCCCCCAAATATTTTGGGTTCAGCCTTTTGTCAAGGGTTCTCAAAAACTGGGGGACTGGACTTCTGTTTGGTTGTTGTAAAGCCAAGTACTTCATGGTAATATCCTTTGCTGTGTACCCTGCAGGATGCAGTTGCTGGTGGAAATACTGGGACAGTTACGGAGCTGTTGCAGAGCTAGGAGTCTTGGAAGTTCCCATTCTGTAGCTTCCGGGGGGATCTCGAAACTGGTTTAGGGGATTGGTCTTATGTATCAGTCATACAGATATGTATGGTTTTTCAGCTTTGCATTAGAAAGCTGGGTTATCTATCTATTATAGAGCAAGTATGTAGCACTTCTGTGCGTGCTTTTTTGTTTTGAAAACACAACCTTTTGAAGATAGATTTCTTTTTTTTTTTTTTTAATCTGTAGAAGAGAACAAGAAACTTGAATTCATTTAGTTCCATGCAGGTCTGAAAATGTATATTGTGGACAGTGCTATTCCTGGGGCCTGTCTTTTGCTCCTATAGTTTAGGGTTATACTTCCCTTCACACACAGACCTGTTGAGGACATTCTAGTGAAAAGGAAGTTCGTGGAGCTTTTTTGTTCTCTCGGTTATAGATAGACACAATGAGAGGAGAGAGAAAAGCAGCATGAGTAAGTTCTTACTTCCCTTAATGTACTGTTGTACATGTGACTGATCTGCACACTAGAATCTCAGAACACTTATAGATTTTAAATCCTATTATAAATTGTAATTTTTTTCATCAGGAATTGAATATAAGGCCCTAACTAGAAGTATCCAGTATTCCATAATGTAACTCTGGTATCTAAACAACTGTATTCTAATGAAGAGCCTTCACTTTTTCATGCTCGAAGAATAAAATTGTTATTTGCTTATGGCAGTAAATGATTTTATTTGTTTATCTCCTGCCCAGAAAATGTAAATTTGTTATTTAAAAATGTTTTATCTCAGTATCTGATACAGATACTGAGTGCAAACACAAACTCTTTACGGGGGTTGCAGTGGTTTTTAATTGTGCTTATCTTCAGGAGCACCTGGGTTTTGATACTTTATTTCAGTGACATGCTTTTTGACTATTTGTGGTTATAATTATTTTTTCTTTGGTGAGATGTGAGATTCTATGATACGGGAAGTGTGTTGCAAAATAAATGGTTATTGCTCAAAATTCTTTCAAGTACATTGTATTGTGAAAACAGGCTTCTTTCCTAATCTGATGGATTGTTGTTTTTTTTTTTTTTTTTTACTGTTTCCTTTGACTTGTGTAAACTTACCACATTTTTGCTCTTATCAGGTGTTTGTTTGCTTGTGGAAAGGTTGCAAAGTATATAATACACCTTCAACAAGTCAAAGTTGGTTGCAGAGGCATATGTTGACACACAGTGGGGACAAACCTTTCAAGGTAAGGTTCACTGTAAGATATATCATCGCTTATTTTATGAGTAATCATATTTCTTTTTCCTCATAAAATATAATAATTCAAAAATGCCATTACAGGAGGATTTCTTAAAAAGTATCCAGTGAGCTGAGTCTTTGCTTTTTGCAATAATTGAATAAAATAATTGAATTTTTTGTGCATTTTCCACTTGAGCTGTTTACACTGTTAACAGCGAGACATTTTGCCTCATGCTTTACACTTTCACATTAAACTTTGGATCATGCCTGATGGTGCACATTCTGTGCTGGAATAAGAGCTGGTTCTGTTAACAAAACTCAGATGAAACACAGTCAGTGATTATGGTTAACCTGAGAATAATAAGGAAGTCAGGAATGCGGGACCATTGAGCTGTCTGTATTTCCTGCATAGAGTTTGCTAACTTTCTCTTTCTTTCTTCCCCTAATCTGTACCTGCAATTCTAGGTATAGTAGTGTTTATCATTCCCATATCCACCAATCCGTTATTAATGAGTTGCTTCATCCTGTTATGGATACAGTTGGGGCAGTTCATAGCTGTCAGTGCTGGATCACTTGATGGTAAGTCCTGCCCACACTACTTCAGACTGAAGTTCTCCTTCCATGTAGGATATGAAAATGAATTAGGGGTTTGTTTGTTTGTTGTTTTGATTGTTTTGGGGTTTTTTGGGGGGATTTTTTTGGTTTTGGGTTTTTTTTGTAAGTTTAGGTAGCATTTTATGCCTTCCTCTCCCCAATTCCCCAACCCCACTAAGTTTTAGTCACTTTTTCCACTTCACTCTCTCTTCTTTCTTCTCAGGTACTATCTTCTGGGGTTTTTTGTTTTGTTTTCTTTGGTGGTTGTTGGATTTTGGTTTGGGTTGCTTGGAGTTTTTTCAGTTTTTAAGGCAGCTTTATTAAAAAAAAATACTTTTCTGTTACAGTGATGCCTTCCAGAACTTACTACTTCTGCATAGCTTATAACAGTAGATATTACAGGAAACGAAACTACTCAAAATATAGAGAGTAAAAATAGTGCATTGCATGTGAAAAGAGGTGGGTTTTTTCAATAAAGGTTAGACTTTTTTCCATACTGAACTGTGTAGTTTAGTCTGAAAATTTCTGTCTGGGAATGAATAACAACAGGAAGCTTGCTCTTGAGGTTGTCATACCTTTTGTTCAAAGGAATAAGGCTGGCATGCTTTTGGAAGCACAGTGATCATGGATCCTTGGAAGTTTGCAGATATGATTGTTCCAGCAACTGATCTAATCTTAAGTGCTATTCCCTGAGTAAAAGAAAAAAAAAGTCATCAGAATAAACTTGTACCTTAGGTCTTCTCATTTTGGAATTAAATATTTTACATACATTAAAGTATAATGGCAAGCTTTGGTCTTGAAGGAGGGCCTTGCAGTAGGGTAGTTTGTGTACTTATTTGGTCTGGATCAAAGAAACTCAATTTTAGAGACACCGGGTTTAAAAGAGGTGGGCATAGCTCAGTACAACCAGTACTTCCAAGTCTGTCAGTTACCTGCCAAAGTCAGTAAAAGTTGTCATCCCGGTGTTTTGGCTATGCTGGTTACAGCTAGAGCCCTAAAATTTACAACAATTAGTTCTGTGTTAAATATGCATTATTTCACCAGCTGATCTTCTGTATTTTCTGGTCATACTAAGGCAAAGAACAAAATACAGGCTAGAATTGCAGTAGTTAATCATCATGGCTCAATGTGTGTCATTTCAACATTTTTTCCTACTGTTGTCTTAATCACTCTGTTTTTTTATCTCTCTATTCCTGGGGGCTTTGAATGGAGGATAATTGTGGTCTGAGTAGAATTTTGTAACATCTTTTGTCCCCTTGTCATTTATACTGAATACAGGCTTCAGGGCTCACGTGAGGTAGCCAAGTTAGTAAGTGTCTGTGGTAACAACCTATTAATTAACTAGACTTCTTTCTTCCTTGCTTCTTTTCTTTTACAAGCTTTTGAAGTCTACTGTCTGATACAAAAACTTTTAAAGTGTTGGATATTAGCCTTGATTGCTCTAAGAACAGCCGTTACTAATTGTTTTTCATCAGTCATTCAGAAACAGAGCAAATGTTTCTGTTTGATGCATTTAGCTGTTCTTAAAAATTTTAATTGCTCTCTTTTTAGGAAAAGGCAGCTTTTTTCAAGTCAGATTTGGGTTAAGACCTCATGTTCCTGATGATAACTCCAGACAAAGTATCTCCCAAAGCCTAAATTGCAAATGAAATTTCTGTTACCTCATGAGAATATACTTGAATTCTAGCATGAAATAAAGGAATCTGTCGTTTTAAAGAGCTTAGAATAGTTGAAGGATATGTCTCTGCTCTCTCCTGTCATCCTTTTGCTTGCAGGTGAACTCATTTTATGTAGTTGCCCATGTTGGATTTAATTATCTATTTTTGTGATACACATGGTGTGGTGTTTGACTAAAAGCTGCATTCAGCTGTAAATGAGCTGCTGTGCTTTCATATTAAAAAGTAGTTGTAGGTTTGTGTGTCCTTTCCATACATACATAGAAACTGTGTGACTGTAATTCCTTTGTCACAGAAATGAACCCACTTTTAAATTAAAAAGGCAAATGTTTCATATTTTCATAATTTTTTCCTGTTTGTGTGGTTTAGTGTGTCCCCCTCAGCATTAATCTTGCAATATTTCTGTCACAGAAAAGGTAAATTTCCTTATGAATACTTTTGCTATGCTAACTTCATTTTTATATGGGACAATTTCTAGGTAGCGTATGTCCAGCTCATAAGGAGGAGACATTTTATATCTGAGTCATCTGCTGAACTAAAGGGAGAAAAAACCCCAAACCCTAGTTTTTTGGGCAGAATTTAGAACCTCAGCCCCCTTTAGTCATACTACTTTTCTGTTTATTCTCTCCCTTTTTTCCCCATAAGTGTTTAATGCTGGTGGCCGTGGGTTTCATGTAGAACAACATAAATGGATATTTTGCCTGGGGTTTTTTGAGGCCAAAATGCTAAAGTTTTGTTACTGATAAAGTGTCTTTTCCTAGGACACCTATCAATCCCTCCAACAAAGTGTCCAGTAAATGAGATACAGTTACCATTGCAGCTAGCTCAGTCTGTAGTTGAATGCAATTTCTGCAAAGCACATGGTTTCCAATTCTATTTTTGTGTAAGCACAGTTTCCTAGATTTGTTTTTCTTGTCAAGAGGAAGAAACAATCTGGTCTTACAGAACAGGTTTCTAGTTGAGAGCATACAGGCTTTCTTTTGCCCACTGTTAAGTATTTCTGAAGCTTTTCTGCTCCTCTTAATACCTGAAGTTCATTGCTTTTGTGCTGCTGGAAATTTTTGCTTATTGCAGGCTGATTCTAGCCATCTTTTTTTATTTTATTTTTTTTTTATTTTTTTTTGGCCATTGTAGACATTTATTTAATATAGGTGTTATCCGAGCATATAATTGTTTCTCTGAAGACATTTAGTATGTTTATGCTTGTGTATGATTCTGTATTCAGAGCTGACAGAGAAAATCCTGAACATAATTCTTTTTTAGTGCACTTATTACATAATTTTTGAAGCTTTTTAGAAGCTGGTGGAATGTTGTGGATTATCACCAACATGTAGTGGTGGTCCTGTTGAGGGTTCAGCAACTTAAAAACTTTCCGGCTGTCGGAACATGTAGGCAGGTGGATCTAGAGGAATAATCTGCAGAGTTAGGAAACTAATGCAGTGACTGTCTTTGGCAAGCTAAGAAAAAGTGAATGAAGAAATTCTGCCTTACTTGTCCTAAACTTGGCTATTACAGGTAATAAATAAATTTGAATAGCTGATGCGATGTGGCAGGCTGAATTTTGCAGCATGGTTTCTGGTACTCAGAAAAATTGATGTACTACTCACCGTGTCTTGTTACTGTACAAGGCATTGAAAATTGCTTGAAGACATGTCAAACTCTTAAAATGTAGTCTAGGTGATCAAATACAAAAGGTTAGGTGCAATGAAGGGGAGACCTTACAGCAGCCTTCCAGTATCCAAAAGGCCTACAAGAAAGCTGGAGGGTGACTTTTTACAAGGGCATGTAGTGAAGGAACATGGGGGAATGGCTTTAAGCTGACAGAGGGGAGATCTAGATTAGTTATAAGGAAGAAATTCTTTACTGTGAGGGTGGTGAGACACTGGAACAGGTTGCCCAGAGAAGTTGCGGATGTCCCATCCCTCGCAATGTTCAGTGCCAGGTTGGACAGGGCTTTGTGTGACATGGTTTAGTGTATGGTGCCCCTGCGCATGACAGAGGGGTTGAAACTAGATAGTGCCTTCCAACCCAAACCATTCTCTGTTTCTATGGAATGGTAGAGCGAGGACAACACAATGGAGACTTTATGCAAAATAATTGCATATAGCAGTCTTCTGTAAATATGACTGCATGCGCATATTCTATCAGCTGCTTTCACATACTGATTCCAGTGGGTATGCCCTTAATGTTTAAGATCAGTCATACAGGGTTTGCTCATGTAGGGTAGATGCTTTCAGTGACAAAGAATAACAGTACACTGTTCATTGGAGGCTTTCATCCTTTGTTTAAAAGGGGGGAACGAGGGAGAAATTAATAGTAAAAATGAAATTTGATGCTCATTCTACCACTTGTAACTTCAGAAATCATTAAGGGGTGACTGCATTTGATATGGCTCTCAGTAGAGTTATACTTGCTGAAATGCAGAAAACACAGCCAAACAGCTTCAGTCCTCATTTGGAATTCATATCTGTCACTCTTTTGGCAGAATATCTTCTAACCATTAGAGCACTGCAGATGCAGATAGAAAATGTGAAGGCATTCTGTCTAAGCTCTTAGATGTTGAGACAACAAATTTATCCAGATGTCTAAAATACTACTGTTACATTTAACTGGAAAAAATTGCACCCTGAATATTCTAAAAAGGAGATTTGGTTATTCTGAATTCAGAAAAAAAACAACCCTGTACTACTAGATATTTTAATATCCTATTTGTTAAAGTCACTGGTCATTACTGCCCATTAATAATGGTGGGTATGGGTACACTGGAGAAATTAAACTTTTTATGTGTTGACTTATTTTCTCTTGAAGTAACATATCCACCAATCCGGACCCAATCTATCATATTTAAAATTGAATGCAAAATTTGTAGGTATAGGTTTTTGGGGAAAAATGAAAAGATTGGTTTAAAGTTGTGCATAATAGTTGAGTTTGATTTATTAGAAGCCCTCTAGATCTGTATAATTATCTGGTGGGAAGCTGATTTGGTGTGACTTACCGTCCAGAGATCCTGAAGTGACAGCCTGAACTGCTCCTTTATGTTTGGAGAGAAGAGACTTTACCCATTAGTAACGGATTGCTGGATATATTATTTTAGAGAAAAAAAGGAAAAAAACAGGTAAGATTTTTTTCTCCTCTCTTACTATTTCCTGTCTCCTACAAAGGCATTATGTGTCATCTTTGATATATCAGCTGTTCATTATTTGATGACATGATCAGGTAGTCAGTCTCAAACTACACAATATCTGACTGTAATAATTTCTGCAAGTATTTCATACTGTGGCTGCAGACTATAAATAGGCTTTCCGGAAGAAGGTAATTTCTAGTTGCAAGTTGAGTATATTGAAGATTTAAGGATGCTGGTTTGAGAATTTTGAAAGTAAAACTTGGGTGAAGCAAGAAAAGTAAGTAGTAGCTTCTGTAGATAATTTGTATAGAATATCTGTGATATTTTTCTTTGTAGATGACTAGACAAAAGTCAAATTATGACGTTGTTTTGGCAAACTGCAGTTTGACTCCCGAAGTTTTCCATCTTACAAGAAATGCAATTAAGTCTTAGGAACTTGTGTTTTAAAAAGCTTTAGAAATGTGCCTGACACAAAGTTCATGTGTTATTTCCAGAAGGTGTTGCCTTTTGATATCATACTTTAATTAACTTGGAATATGGTAATGTATCACTGTGCCAAGACTTTAGGCGAATTTTGACCTCTGGCAAGCATTGGAAAGGCTGAAATTTTAGTTTCTCAGTGTGATTGAACTTCAGGGTATGGGTGTGGGGTTTTTGTTTGTTTGTTTTGGTTTTGTATGGCTTTTTGTTTGTTTGTTGTTTCTTTTTTTTCGGTCTTTGTTTTGTCTGTCAGTGTTTGTAGGATCGGAAAGCGATAAAAACAGAAGTCAGAAGCACCTTAATGAAAGTTAAACCTAAGTTTAGACTTAGTTGCTTAGTTTCATGAAACTGCTTTTAAGGGCGAGACAGCTATTTCAAGGGCTTAAAAACTGGAGAATAAAAAATTGTTTGAACTAATACATGCATGTATCTTACCTATATCTATCGATTGTAAGTTTATCTTTATTAGAACTAAATGGGTTGGGTTCAAGGTCAGGTTAGATGTGGCTTTGAACAACATGGTCTAGTAGATGTTCCTGCTCATAGTGGAGGGGTTGGAACTGTATGTTTTTAAAGGTCCCTTCTGACCCAAACCATTTTATGGTTCTGTAAGTGTAAATTTTAATCTTCAGTATTAATCTTAAGTGATAAATATTGCATTGAGTGTAATTGAGATCAGAGTCTTGAGTATTTTGAGTTTTATAGGTGTGCTGGGATTTCTTACATTTTAAGTCACTATAGTATAGGCATACAATATTGCTCTTATTTGAACATAAGAAATTATAGGGCAAGGTAAAAAGAAGTAGGTAGGCTTTTGATGAAAAGTCTTCACAAAACTTGAGATGCTTATTAGTGGGAGACATGGGGATGAACAAATATAGTGTGAAGGATGCTAAAGCTTTTTGTCAGAAAATTATGCTTTTGTAGTTAGTTCAGTACTTAGAAAACTTTCCCTGAACTCCTGTAAGGTTGGGGGTTTGTTTGTTTGCTTGTTTGTTTTCTTTTTTCCCTCAAAAAAAAAGACAAGTATGAAATGTGAAATAATCCTTTTTTTTTTTTTTTTTTTTGTCTTTTACTGTCTTGAGGTGATATATACATATTTGTAGTCCCTTAGTAAGTATTAAGTCCTCAGAAATAACACAGTTTTTTTTCTTCATGAGCACTTTATTGTTTTATAATGATCCTGGAAAACCATTTACTAGGTCTGAGGCAGAAATAGACTTTTCAGTTCTGCAGCCACAGTTGGGAAACATCAGAGTTGGATTTTAGGGACAAAACATGTTGGATGGTGTTCTAATGTTGCTTACTTATCTTTCAGTCAGATATGCAGGCTTGGGGCAGATTACTGTACATGCTTGCAAATTCATCTTTAGTCTTAAGAGAAAACTTAGCACTATGTACATAGTTGCAGCATTACTTATTCCCGAGCTCCTTTTGGAGCTCCCTTAGTTCGCTGTAAAGAGAAGTGCTAGAGGAGAGAGGTAGAGATGAGAGCTTGAAAAAGAGGGGGAAAAGCAGAACAGATGTGGAAGAAGGAGGACTTTCCAGTGGTTTAGTGTGGTGATGGGTTTTCTGCTACTGGCCAATCAACTCATTTGCCCTACTGCTATTCTCTGGATAAGAAGGAAAATCAGTCCTGTGGATACACAATTCATTGCAGCCAATCATGGAATGCATATCTTAAAGTAACTTTTCTATTACCCATGTAAGCTCAAAGTACAAGAGAAAAGGTTTGTGCCTCCCTCCCCAGCGGTATAATTTAAATACTCATTTTGCAAATGAAATAATTGTAAATATAAACTAAATATTTAGAAAAATACCAGTAATTATTATGGCCAGTGCTAGCTTAGTCGCATGTATCTTGCAATTTCTGTGTTTCTGCTTAATTATTGTTGCATCTTTTCTTACTTTTCTGTTTGGGAAGGAGAGGCCATTTTCTTTAAATAAAGACTTTCTTAAGTACTCCTGGAGTAACAGTAGCATCCCAAAAAATAATTGTTAATACAACTTTCAAGTTATTGAAGTTCGAGTCTCAGAACCGTAAAATAGCTTTTTACTGTCTTTGTATAGTACTTACAAAAAGCATTAAGCTATTTCAAATTTAATGTGGGCAAGGCTGTATTTTGTTTACTTCTGCCTTGTCACAAGAAATGAGGATGCTAGAGAAATGTTACCATTATCAAATACAGAAGATTGGAGAGCTGTTGAGAAATACAGAAAATCTGGAAGACAGGGGGATGTTTATCTCTGAAGGGGAAGGTTCTTCAAAAGCATTTCTTTTCTGTGGGAAGAGTTTGTCAACATAAGTGTAGTGCTTGAGTTTTGCTTTTATGCTATACAATATTACAGATTATAATATAGCGTAGAAAATACACTATAGAATAATTATTGAAAGTTACAAAGTTCAGATAGAAGTTTATTTCAGATTCTTTTTGTGTTTTTCTTTTTAAGAATTGCATGGTTATTAATGGTCATTAAGAATTTGTCTTCCTTTTGGTGTTGGAGGTTGAGCCAGACAAGTCAAACTGAAAGATCTGCCAAACTCCTGTGAATGAGTGCCATGTTGATGCAGTTGTTCTGTTTCATTTTTCTCATTAGTGTGTAGTTGGTGGGTGCAATGCCAGCTTTGCATCTCAGGGAGGACTTGCCCGTCATGTGCCCACACATTTCAGCCAGCAAAACTCTTCAAAAGTTGCCAGCCAGCCAAAGGCCAAAGAGGAATCTCCATCTAAAGCTGGAATAAATAAAAGAAGAAAGTTAAAGAACAAGAGACGACGGTCATTACGTAAGTATTTCCAGAAACAGAAGTTGTTGAAAGTTTTGTCTTAGATAGGAAGTTCTTCTTCAGTGTGGTTGTTTACAGATGTGGGTCTCGTAAGGTTGGCAATATTTAGCATTATAGTGTGGGCATTCCTTGTGATGGGAGGAAAACAATCCCAGATTCTGTTTGTGTCCTTTTTTCGGGTAAAGCATCTGTGTGTTCAGTTTTCTGTGAGCAACAGTTTGCATTTACAATTTAAAAATACTTTTCATCATAGAGTTGCTTTTTGTTTGCTGTTACGCTTGGAAAATGTTCTGCGTGGCTTGGCTTAAACCATGTCATAATTTTAAACTGTTACTGTGGCAGTTGCATTTTGGATTAGAAGCATGTAAAAAGAGCTTAGATTTTTTTTTTTCCCCTGCTGATACATCAACAGCTGAAAAAAACCCTTCCATTCATTTCTAGCTGTGGTGTAAAGGCAAGCTTACAGTATTGAAGAGCAGTGCAAAACCTTTTTTTTTAGAACTAGTGGTCTCATATTGTCCAGAGTTCTGTTAATAAGCAGGTGGTCATTTCAGTACTGTCTTCTGGCTGACAGTAGGATTTTTAGTGATGTTGTGCTGGAGAATTTTTATTATTTTGCTGGGCCAGCAATTTCAGTCTTATATTTTCCAGGACTCTTCTGTGGCAGAACACTTTGCTTTATTGGTCTTTCTCTTCCTGTGAAGAGATAGAGTTACCAATTACTCAACTTGTACTGCAGCAGTGTATGCACACAGTAGTGGTCTTAGGTGATTGCTCTATATCATGACTGTGATTAGTCTTAATACCTCACCTGAGTTTTTAAGCAATTGAAATGTATGAAGCAGTGGTCATTTTTCTGCCTGGAATACAAGCCTGACCTGGAAGGATACAGTATTGCCTGGAACTCTGAAAAGTTCCTGTGTCTGTCTTCCACACTGTGTGACAACTTTGAGGTTCAGTGCTACAAGAGTTGCTGTTAACTTTAGTTATGGTGATCTATTTTATATTTTTTTTCTGGAAATGCTTGCATATTCTTAAAATATATCTAAGCAAATTGTATCATTAAACACTTTTTAAAAGTGTAAACTTGAAGTGTAAACTCTTTGACACTGTTTCAACATTCAAAGACCATAGAAAGCTATTTCTGTTCTTTTCAGAAAGTGGCTTTCAAAAAGGTTTCTGTTTAGCAATCTGTGTAAATGAGAAGGCTCAAGAAAAAAGGCTGATCAGTGGAGGGTTATGTGGGCACTTTGTAGTATAATTTTAGTTCATCTTAGTTGTAATGAGAGACTTACTTGAAATAGTTGTAGTTTCCTAAAGGATTATCTTGATTTGTTGACTGTTAATCAAAATACCGATGTCTAATATTGGTCCCTTAAAAATTTTCACTTTTGGAGATTCTTGAATTGAATCCTAGCTTGCTTCTCCATACTGATCTCGTTAGGTGGCCAATTTAATGTGTCTTTATTCAATTTTTCCCCCTAATATATGCAGAAGAGGTTTTTTTCAGGTTGGCATTTTGTTAGTAATTGATGAACATTATTAACTTACAAGTTTCAAATCAGAGCTTCATAGTTAAAACTTCAGATTACCTGTAAAGATGTTCTAGTTGTAGTAAGAATATATTACAGAATTCTTGAATGACTTTATGGTAAAAAGTGTAAGTAGTAAATATTATGGGAAAGTTAAAGTTGAGGCTAGTACTTGAAAGGCCTGCTGTCTTGATCAAGTGTTGCTCAGCAAGTAAAATAACAGCTGCTTGAACAATTTTTAATCTTCTTGCCTCTTGAGACAAATGCAGTGCTGGCTGTAGAGTTTTTTTGCCTTAAGGCAAAAATAATCTTTAACTGAGCTGGGAACCGACTACCGTAATATATTTCTCCAGAGGGTATGTGACCCAGAAATGTATCCAAAGTTGATGGCATTTTCCGAAAATGCTAAGTATTGATAGATTATCTTTTAAAATTTTGTGTGGATTACTGTTGATTTGGTGACCTTGACAAATTTGTTTGTCTTTCTGTTTCTTAGCTTAGTTTTAGTTAAAGAATGAAATCTGCTAATTTATGTATTTTGTCTTTTCAAGAAGAATGAGGGAGGGAGAAGACCCTTACCTAAGAAGCCAAACTAATGAAGTAACAGCATTAAGTATTTTCAGTCTAGAGTATATGAAGCTGGGAACATAGTTTTATATTTAGATATTTTAAGAGTCCAAATGAAGAAGTGTTGAGTGCATGTGCCAGGTTCTCTGCAAGTTGGCCTAAACCAATTTATGGCAAATGGGTGTAAAGCAGGATACTATTTGATAGTGTACAGTCTAAGTTGCTCACAAATAACCATTTGAGGAAAAATTAATTTTGCATCACAAAATATTTTTCACCTGAAAAAATGTTGTCAACATGTTCTTTCTTCCTCCTCACTGTTTGAAGTGACCCTGGCTTTTTCTGCAAGGTGTAAGTGGCTTACTAAATATTTATTGGCAATTGATTGCTAATACATGCTGCTATTGAAACATCCTTTTGTATAAATTCTTAATAGTTTAAATACAGCAAGTCAATAAATTTGCTTCTTTTGTGGTTTACATCTGAAGGTAAACACCTTCTGAGAAACATTAATCCATGAATAAAGAAAGGAAACTTTACTTTAGTTTTATGTGAGAACATGATCTTCTAAGACTGCAAGGAGAATTCTTACTGCTACTTGATTTTTTTTTTTCTTTCTTTTGTAACATCTTGCTGTTCTTAAACTGTTTTACACTTACTTTTTGCTGCCTGTGAATATTATATGTTATGTTTGGAAGTTAGTACTTTTATGATGAAAACATGTTTTACTATAGACATTCTTATAGCTGTTAACATTAGTGATGCTATAGAGACCATCTGATTTGTCATGAATTTTGATGTTGCAGAGTAATTCAGGATTGCAGTCAGTAGTTTGCTTTCTTTTCTGGATAAACTTATGCACATTCACTGTTTCATGTAGTCTGTCTTATAAAGATATAGTCTAAGCATACTAAAACTGTGTGTGTCAAATAGGTCACCGTATTGTTACTCTGAAGCTATGTCAGAGAATTTTTCAGAACCTAAGATTACGTTTATGATATTGTCTCTTGCTTTTCCAGTGGAAAAGATGGCACTGTAGTAATTAAAAAGCTTAGTAATTAAGTATGTTGGAGAAACGTGCGATAAGGAAATTTACTGTTTGTGGAATTTACAGTAAGATTATGTTACATAAGACTTGGAATTTCATTTAATAGGATACTGGTGTGAAGATTTTAATTTATTTGTGTACTTGGAAGGAGATACCTTACTCTGAAAATGATTTTGAGGATATAGATTTAGCACAGAGAAGATCCAGCATTAACACTCAATAAGGAATAAATAGAACTGTTCTTATGCCTTTGACAAATTGTGGCCTTTCTTCGGCATCTGTTGAATGTTATCCAGTGGTAAATCCTGAAGAAATTTCCCACATGAAATCAAAAGCAAAAATGTAGGGCTTCTTTTGCTTTCTACCCTCCCTTTCCTTCCTCCCTCATATTTATAAAATATTTACATGCTTGCATCACTGACCACCTGCAGCATGAGCTTACTTGCCACTTACAGTGAGAAAGCATTTCAGTGAGATGATTGCTTAATTGGCAGTATCCAACTGAGATAAGAGTGAGGACAGAATGTACAGATGAATGCTTAACAACAAATAGTCCCAGGAGTGGAGCAAATACCAGCTGTAAGTGAAATTTGTAGTTCATTTTGAAACAATGCATAGATAGGCTTGGTGAAAAAGAATATAGACGTTATATTCAATGAAGACAGCAGAATTTTTAATGGCTGTTTTTGCAGATTACTGGAAGGTACATAGTTGATAATGTAATATCAAATCCTATTCTTAGTTTTAAGTTCAGTGTGTTACGTAGAGAATTACTGCTCTCAAGCTTCTAAAAAGCCTGAATAGTTCATTCATGCTTCATTTGCTTATGTAATTTTACTACTGTACCGTATGGTTTATTTTTTAAAAAGTGTGTGGAGTATTTCTAACAGTATGCAAGTATGTGCCTAGTAGCGGTTATTTTTTATCTAGTTTTAGCATAGAATTGATAGACATTCTTTACACTCCAAATCAGAATTCAATAGTTTTTTATTGTTCAAGAAACACTTAACTATAAAAGTCCTTTTTCCTAAAAGAATGAGGGCTTTATTAGTGCCTGCTGGTTTTAGACTAGTTGTAAAATGTCAAATGGGTGTTGATTGCACTTTACTCATTATAAATGGAAGTGTAGTATGTGGTGCTTCCTGGCTAGGAAATAGTATGTTTACCAATAATCAGGGAACATGGAATGACAGCTTGTACACAGAAACAAACACGTCTACAAGTGTGGAGTTTTTCACATGACTGTTCAGCATTATTACTCCTTAAAGATCAAAAGTTTCCTGACAAGCTGGTATTTTCTGTATGTTCACAGTAATTCTTAACTTAATCCGTTGGTTTGTGTTCCACTGCAGTACCAAGCAGTTCTGTTTTCAGTCATTGTTGATCACTTTGCAGCATCCCACTATTCAATAGAAATAGCTGGGTTTTTAAGATTGTTCATAATAAAGTTAAGAAATAAGGCATATATATAGTTCTGCTTTTAATTTGTTGATTGTAAGCATTACTATCTTTTGAAGTCCTTTAATACCAGTTTTTAAGAAGTTGCAGGAATAATATTGTAACGCTTGACTGTGCTGTAAGGGCTGGTTTTGCACTAAATTATAACTTACATTTAATAATGAGTTCTGGGCTTAGTTTCTTTGTAGTGGAACTTTTTTTTTTTTTTTCCTATTAAGAGGTGATAGCAATGGATGTTCCCAGAGGTGCTGAGCAAAATGAACAAATTGTTAAATTTAACGGCTAAGGAAGAACAGAATTCACTTGAAACTTCAAAAACTGAGGGAGTGTAATTCAGTGTGTCAAAATAGCTGGTTTGTCTGCATGGAGTATGTCCTGACCAAACTTGCATCCCTGCAAGGTGTGCCACCCTTGTAGTCTTTCCTTCCTCTCAGTTAAGTTAATGTTTGCAACACCTTGACAAGGCATTGTTACTACCATAAGAAATTACTTACTAATGATGTGTCAGACTTATTTATATGCTTGGATCTTTTTGAATGCTTTCAGTATGGTGAATACTAATGGTCTGTTTTCCTGTTTTTCTAGCAAGACCTCATGACTTCTTTGATGCACAAACACTGGATGCTATAAGACATCGAGCCATCTGCTTTAACCTCTCAGCACATATAGAAAGTTTAGGAAAAGGCCACAGTGTTGTATTTCATAGTACTGTAAGTATGTATGTTATGTATTCTGTTTATTTACCTGTGTGTTTGAAAAACCTAATGCTTCAGAAAGGTTTCTGTTTTTCTCTTACTGCTATATAGGCATTTAATCAGAAAAAAGTAATTGTGGGTATTTTACATTGTTGATTTGTCCATTTCTATTAATAAATTATCTTTTAAAAAGTAGTGTAAGTAGTTATTCTGGCTCACGAATTGAATAGCTTGCAGCATTTCCTGTCTGATACACTTAGGGAAATACCAAGCAGGAAGTATGCACTGCAGAAAAATTTGGTTATATATTCCAAATGAGACTGCAATGCAGATAGCATTTCCATAGTCCTGAATGACAGAGCTGATATCATTTGAGGGTAATTATATAATTGAGTATTTTAAAGACGCTGATCTGAAATTGGTGTTTTATTATTTTTTTTTTATTTTTTTTTAATCTTGCCTGCAAAATGTCAGTGAATTGCTAGGAGGAGGCAAATACCAGGTGTCCTTTAGTCCTATTCCTGTATCCTATTTTGTTAATTTCACTTGTGCTTGGATAGGATAAACATCAGTATTAATTTAAAAAAGTTCAAAATGTGCAAGAAAGTACTGAATTAGGGTATAGGGATCTAAAGTTCTAAAAGCTGTGTAACCTCCAATTTCTTAACCAGCCTGGGAGAGTAGAGGTTCAGCTGAAGGAAAGGATTAAGAGATGGAACAAAATGAGGGTGAGTGCTCTGTAATTTAGTAGATTAGTGCAAGATGAACTACAGTCCAAGGAAGGAGTGTTGACTGCTTTGTCTTCAGCTGTGGCTTAACCTTAATGCATGATTCTAGCTACTGAATTGTCAATCTCTTTCCATAAATGAAACATGATTTTATATGCTTAACTTATTTCACCCTCTTCTACAAGATTGATGGTTGTTATAAATGTCTGTGGCCTGTATTAGAAATTTTTCCCAAGCGATTACTCCTGAACTTTATGTGCGTTGAGCACCAGCTGCAAGTGAATAATCGCAGGTGGCTTAGCTGTTACTCTCTTTACATCTCATTCTAGTTTTCATGGCCAACATGGATTTTACAGTGCTGTGAGAAAAGGGGATTTTCTTCCAATTCACAGCGTGCTTTAATCTGAAAGGTTATCCAGACAGACTACTTGGTTGTGGAAGCTCACCTTTGTCTGTTGGAATTATTCATAAGGAGACATAAGAGACATAAGGCAGAATGTGCTCTGAAACTGCTTCGGGTAAACATGGAGGAAGTAGTGAAAGTCCTTTTAGCTTGTCTGTGCATGCGCCACTTAAGATGGTAGGCGTTGATGAGATATGACGTTGCTTAGACTGCTGTAGGAGAGGTTGTACCGGCGGGAGAACTGTTTTAAGATTCCTGCCCTAAACTGCACTTTGCTACACTGTTTTAGCATGCTGCTACAGTTGTGTGGGCTTGTGTGCTGGACCTCTGCCGTATCAGTGGGACTCAGCCTAAAATCTGCTTTAAAAAGAAAAGGTAGAATAGAAGCAGTCTTGTGGATATATGCTATTATACTGAGCTAATGGTCACCTCAGATGCAAGCACATTTTGCGTAATTTAAAAGCTTTAGGACATTGAATTTGAATTGTGAGTGGCTAAATAATGTAATATGGTTTGTGTGGTCCTCCTTCAGATGAAGAAAAAAATGTGTATCTGTCGGGGGCATTAATTTGAAAAGTGAAAAATATAAAGATAATATTGTCTTGCTGTCTGAAAACTGACATAAATCATGTAGATTTATTTTTTTTACACAGCATAAGAATAATGTCAGTGCAGTGTGCTATTTGATAGGATGGTTATCCTAGTGAAAAATTGCTAATGTTAAGAATTTCTAAGCAGTAGATACCTTTTACAATCTATGAAAAGTCATTCCTTTTCTATGTATGTATTTGTTTTTCAAGCTCTTCTTTATAGATACTGAAAGCTGTAGAATGCAGTCATCAATAAAGCCTTTTTGAAGAAATGGTTTTGCTGTCCACAGTTCATCTTTGACTTATGAGTTTTTTGTATGCCTATTTTTTTTTTTTTTTAATTGGAATTAATTTCTGGATACTTTGTTTCTATGAATTGTCAGATGGAAAAAATCCATCACTTCCATTTAACTTAAAGAGCAGATATTATTCTGATTAAAAAATACAGCTTATAGGTAACTCTGTTCTGTGTCCTATCCCTGCCTTCGCTGTCCCCTGCCTATTGAAATGCTAGAATTAATTCTCTATAATATTTGAATGTTAAACTGTTTTTTCACTGGTTTCAGCTGGTTTTGGTATTTCAATTCAGTGATCACATGTATTGATACTAGTTATATGTGTTTCAGAATCTTAAAACTTTGAAACACAGTAAATGACTAAAGATGTGTACCAGTTTACTAGGTGAAGTTTTTTTCTTTTTCCAGAAGAGGTCAGCAGAACTCCATTTCTGATTTGAGACAGCGTTGATGCATTTACAGAGCTAAATTCAAATTATATTTTCTGTTTGTTTCTGGGACAGTGCATGAAATTTAGATAATACAGTGAGAGTTTTTTTCAAATAAAGCTGTATTTGAACATAAATCTGCTGACTAAATTATATTTTTAAGTGAAAAACTTAATGGACTTCATTTCTTTGCAACAGCTTTGAGGCTTCAGAGCATCATTATTGTAGATATGCTAGATTTTTTTCCCATTTCAGTTGTAACCTTTGGAGACTTGACTGTAAAGCTCTAGTTAGTAGTGTCAAAGTAGCAATTTTTCAATTGCTTTTTTGCAGAACTTTTGCAATTTTGCATTTGTCTACATCATGGCTGTGTTTCTAACTCTAGCCTGCGTAGGATATGATAACATTTCCATAGTGCTAATTGTGTTAAAAGTGGGTACTTTTTATACCTTTTATAAGAACCATGTTATTCAGATTATGCAGAGTTGATGGACAATTGGTTCGTTCAGATTACAGACTTTGGTACTTACATGCTATGTTTTAGTTTAGCCTTTTCTGTAAAGATCAGTTGCCACTGTTCTTTTCAGAAGAGAACTTTTTTGGAGTTTACAGTATCTGCAGTGGCTGTGTATGGAATCTTTCAAAGATTTACTAAGAATTTTATGCTCCGAGATGCAGAAGGTAGGATAATTGGTGTTTAAAGAAGATAGGAAAATCTATATTAAGTATTGTGATGTGTACTGAAGGAGAAGGGTAAATCAGAAGAGGAAGCAAGTGGCTTTTCACTGTTGTTCTGGTTACTGGAAATTTTTGGGATACCTTTTGCATGCTAGTGTTAAAGAATAAATTTGTATCTGAATGAACAGATTTATTTTTTATACTTCCTGTGTGTGTGTTTCTGACTTTATCATGGCTAAAGTTGGGAGTCGAGCTTCAGGGTCCTGCACCTAAAAACTTTATTGTCTGTGAGAGTGTCTTATGTGCTGGTCTGCCGTGAGCTAGTATGAGAAACTATGAGAAAGGAATTCTCACTTCTTGTCTGGGACCTTAGCAGTGGAGTCTCTGTAAGCCTGTGAATTTTTCCAAGTAGCCTTTGCCATTACCTCTTTCAATGCTTGGTTTAGGTATTGAAAAGGAATGAGTAAAGGTTACAGAGGAAGTTATACAGTATGGCCAGATGTCAAAGCATTTGTGAGAGAAGATTTTTATCCTTATGCCATGCTGTAATTAAACTATAAGCTGCATCAGTTTCTTCCATCTTCTGTAGATGTGTTGTGGAGCAACATGGGTGTATTTGTAAAGGAACATGTATTCTTTAAAGCTTTTGGAGTAGCAGCTTAAAAATCTGAACTATTTCAAAAGAAACAAGGCATGTTCTAACTATATAGAGAGTAATACAACTTTCAAAGAGTAAAACAGTTTGCCTTTTATAAATATCCAGTTGAACATGAAGAACAATAGGTTTTGAGGAAAAAGTATGCAGATTTGGTTCTAATTATGATTTATGTGATTATTATCAGGTAATAGCTAAAAGAAAAGAAGATTCTGGAAAAATAAAACTCTTGCTTCATTGGACACCAGAGGACATGTGAGTATATTACTAGTAATACAATATAGGATTTTAATGGGGAGGGATTTACAGTGGAGTAAATGAGCTGTCTGTCACTAAATTATGTTACACCTTTGAATAGTTAAAGTTCATGTTTTAAAAAAAGCTTTTTATAAAGAAGTCATTATTAAAAAATAATAAGCATTGCTTTAATTGATTTTTTACTTCAGCTTTTTAAGTCAAGTCTCTCAGTTCAGGTAAAGTTGAAGCTGTATTCTTAATGCATTTTGTCACCATAGGTATTAATAACAAGGTCCTCTGATTATTGAATTGGAAGCTCAGGTTGGTTTTAACAGCTGTATGCATAAGGAAATTTATTATTGAAGCAGCTTTGTTTTACCCACTGATTCATCATGATACTGAAATACTTCTAGGTACTGAAAAACATACAGTCATCAATGTAACAGCAGAAGTGCAAGAATCTTTGCCTAGGTGCCAAAATTTAGCAGTATAATAACCACAGTTGGCCCTGTAAGGTATGCATCTCATATTGCTGCTTCTTTGGATTATCCCACTGAAGCTCAAAGTACTCTTCCAGCATGTTTGACTGCTTTCTTTCCCCTCTTGGGTTTTCAAAGTTGTACCTTGCTCCTAATGAGTATTCTCACATGTAATGCAGGACAAAAGTACTTCCCCTCAGGCAGGCTTGGGACAGATGAAGTAGTTAAGCGTAATTTAGAAATATTTTCTCTACTTCTTTGAAATAGGCAAGACCATATCTCTTTCTTCTGACACTTCTAGAACAAGGGGATCTTTCAGATTCAGGGTTGCTTTTTTTCTAATATAGATTCAAATGAGGTTTCTGCTCATGCAGTTGTATATAGTATTAGAATCTGCATTGGAGAAGGCAAGTTGTTCAGTAATGTCAGATCAAAGGAATAATGTGGTTTAATTGGTATTTCTTGCGTATCAGTTGGGTTAAGTGGAGGGTCTATTTCCTGCATGAATGTTACAGCTTTGAATTTTTGAGTATTTGGTAAATTCAATTTCACCTTGATTATTACAGCTTAGAACAGCAAATGCAAGGTGTCATGGCTTATGTCATCTGTTTGTTTTACACAGTGAATGTACTCACACGTTAGAAAGTTGAATGCAGTCATGATGATTACTTTCCATTCTGCTGAGCTGTTCGTCAACCTTTCAGATGGAGCCAGTTGTAATGATTTAACTTTTTCTGTTCTGAGTCATCTTGACAAACTGTTAATCTGTTCCACGTTATCTGTACACAAAGTGTTTTTCCCAGAAAATTAAATACTAGTCTATAAATAATACCCATTTCCTTTTGAGAGCAGGAGTTTATACTTTGTGCCAGTACTTATTAGCTTACTGAGTTGTTTTCTTTATGTATATTTCAAATAGTCTTTCAATGTAAGAAGTTTTCTTCTTCGTGGTTTGTATCATTTTGCATCATCAGCATATAGCTTCTACTAAAAATGTCTTCTAAATGTTGCTTGTCAAAAAAACAATTTTGGGTTTATTTAAAAAAAAAAATCTTATGTTTTTTTCACCTTTCATGATCCCTATTAAACCTTAGTAGATACATGGATTGCCTTCTGGGTGGTTTCATGAGCGTTGCATCTGTCCTGTTTTGTATGTGTGTTGTTCCCCTTTCCCTCCCCCCACCCACCCCCCTTTTTTTTTTTTTTTTTTTCACCTTCATCTGAAAGGTGGAAAGTATCATTGGAGAAACTGCTTTTCCTACTGGGATAAAAGATCTCTCTTTCATTTAACTTTTGGGATGCCTTACCTGAAAAAATAAATTTGATTTACAGCTAACTTATTGATGAAAAATAGAGACTCAATTCAGTAATTTGCAAAAGTATGTAAAATTGTGTATAGCTTTGGTCAGAGAAAGCACTTTCGTGTAGATAGTCTTAAATGTTGGGTTTCTTAATTTGAAACTTGTTTCAAAATGTTAGAAAATGTTTGAATTCTTAACTACAATCTTAAATTTTCCCCCCAACCCGAAATTAATTTTAAAAAGTGGAAGCAAAATGGATCACTCATTTGTTCTGCACAGCATTGATCAATGCTAACTTACAGGAGGCAGGAAAGCAGGTTTTCAGGAAGATTCTGGTGACCTCCGTAGGCTGAGTGCTTTTCTTAATGTGTTACCTGAAAACTTCAGCAGGGCCTTAAAAACCCAATGTGCTTTCAGTAAAAGAAGCAGTAATGTGGTAAGCCACTCTAAAGTGGGCATGTTTGGTTTCAAAGGATTAAAGTACAAATCATAGATCAGTGATGATTGTTCTCTGCTGCCCTCTTCCCAAAGTTTCACTGCAAAGGGCACTGAAGCAACAATTCCCTTTGATGCGTAACGACCAAGTTTTATTCCATATCTCAATGAGAACTGTTACAGAGCCAAACTATTTTGTGGTGATTGCCTGTATTTCCTCAGAAGATAATCAAACAATTAAGTTCAGCAAAGTTGGAATGTTTTGACATTGAAAGCTTTGAACTTGGAGCAAACACATTAGTGTAACTCGAAGCTCAGTGCTTGCTGTGTATTCTGGCTTTTACTTACCTTTTTTTGACAGCATCAAAGAATTTTATGCCCAGTAAAATAAAGTATTTTCAAATATATGTTTTGTTGGGTTTTTTTTCTTCCTGCTACCCGTTTTCACATTAAATTGTTAAAATGGAGAATGTAGTGCTTTTGTCATGATACACTTGGCTTAGCATTCTTCTAGAATAATCTAAATTCTTTTTAGTATATTTCATCCTGAGAACTTGAAAAAATTTGAAGTATTATGTGTAAAGATTGGCTGTCTTTTTTCTCACTGCAGTGAAGATGTTTTTCAAACAGTGAGATGTAAAGATTGCTTTAAAAAACTTCATATGTGCTAGTTTACCACATAGCGTTATATTAAGAAAAATAGTTTATCTTTTTTGAATATTTTTTTTTTTTTTTATTTATTCATAGTCTTCCTGATGTGTGGGTAAATGAAAGTGAGCGACATCAGTTAAAAACTAAAGTAGTTCATTTATCAAAACTACCAAAAGATACTGCCTTGCTTCTGGACCCAAACATATACAGGTAACGTCCTAATTTTGAAACTTTCTTAACTCAAATATTGTCTTAAGACTCACTTAACTTTTTGACGTTGGAAAATCAGGATTGCTAATGCATTATACACCAGATCAGAGATTCTCAGTCCTGTCAGCGTCCAGGGGTTAAGTTCTGAAGTCTTAAGTTGTTTCAGAATTTCTTAACTACTTGAACTGAACTCTAGTTACTGAGAAACGGGGAATGTGTGTATTTACCAAGTGTATTTTACTTTTTTGTGCTTGGTGTACAGAAATTCTAGTAAAGGAGGTACACACAGTGGAATCCTGAAAGATCACTTCTGTTAAGATCACATACTGGTTTGTATGCCAATTTTTTAAAGTCCAAATTTACCTTTACATATTTTATATTCAACTGTAATACATGCAGTATTACCTTGAAATCTGTACTTTATACAAGTACTGTTATTTTTTTAATACAAAATTCTTCAGAGCGGGACAGAAGGGGACAGTACATGTTACTTGCCTTTAAGCTGTATTCACATTGTATTTTTAGGGCTGCAGATTGGCCCTAAAGATCCACCTTGTTTCTTATAATTTCCTGATTCCTCCTCCCTTCCCCCTTTATTAGTGTGCTCACGTAATTTCCAGTATCCACACTTCTGTGTGTGTACAGTTTTTAAAGGTAATTGAAATGCTTAATTCACTCTTTAAGTTTTTGAAAACCCAGAAATATGTATGTATGGGCTTATGCTAAAAATTCATGAAATGAATTTAGGACAACAGGGTTTTTTTCTGCCATAACAGAAGTTCAGTGCTTCTGTATTTCTTCCTTGACATCCAGTAACCTAGTGTTTAAAGGAGTAACTAGAACACTAATCTGAGGTTTTGATATGTGATAGGCATTTCAGTTCACCTTTAATATTTAATGTATTTCACTAATCAAATTAATGAAATCCTGGTTTACAATATCAAAATAAATAATCATACTATTTCTGCTTTCTATGTAGGTGTAAGTATTTAAAATACTTACTTTAGTATGTTAATTACCGATGTTAACTGTAAATCATAAAAATGTTATGAGGAAATTGGATTTTGTGTTTTAAAACTGCTTAACACAGTGATTGTTTTATAACCCTGTTTAGGTGTTAATCATGTTTATATCGATTACCTTGATAGATTGGTTTGATTTGAAAAGGAAAAAATAACCTTTTAAAATAAAAGTGTAATGATCTTTGAGATTAAGTCCTTGGGAAAAATGAGCCACCCTTTCTGCATCTCTCAAATAAAAATAAGGTCCCTTATATGTAATCTTGTACTAGATTTTTAGCAGTATAGATCAGAGTGTAATTAAAAAGAGCTTCAGGACCAATTGTGGGAGATCAGAGAAATAAAAGTTAAAGACCAAAACTTTACAAGGGAAAAAAATGATTAAAGAAATTCAGTGACAGCTATTAATTTTGTGCTAAAATGATGACTCCAGTAGAAAGTTTGAAACAATAATCTGAAAGGTATGCTAATATAGGATCATCTAAAATGTCTTTCAGTTTTAATCAGATTAAATGAAAGTACATTTTATGTAGTCATGTTTTCATAGTATACTCTAGCTGACTGAAATTTACTTCTCAGGGTTTTTATGTCAAACTGTACTGTCTTCTTTTACAGAACCATGCCCCAAAAGAGATTGAAGAGGTAAAAACCAAGGAAGTGGGGACACCTGCAGTCTTAGTCACTGACAATGGATTTAGAAATAAAGTTGCACATTAGTCAAATCCCATCTTTTTTTTTTCTTTTTTTTTAAAAAAAAACTTTTTTTTTTTTTTTTTTTGTCTTAGATAAATATTTATGCTTAGTGTAAACATTCTGTGAATGAAGTTGATGCTTCTGTGGAATATATTAATATATTACTGTATATCCACATTTTCATGGAATGGTACAGTGGGAGACTGAGCAAACACTCTTCTGGCAACTTAGTGGAACAACTAAAAGGCTTTGCATGCTTGCTTCTTTAAGCTGCTTTTTTCTTTAGTGAATACAGTAGTTTATATTTGATGAAAAGAAAAAGTAACCATCACCATTTACTCACAATTCCCAGGAGAACTGTTAACAAGCTATTAGGCTTCTTGTCAATGTTGACTAAATACAACACATGCCAGACAATAGTACAGCTATCAAGTGATTATCCTGTTGCCCTTTTGAGTATGGTGGATAGTAATCATTCGTCATTTGTAATCTTGTGTCCTTTTGCAGATCCCTAAAATATGTTGGATTATAATGTTTAAATGAATGTTGATGGAATGCTTGTCTTTTCCAATCAACTATGAATACATAGTACAGTTTAAAGATGTTAAGAGTGTTGCAGTATGTCTGACCCCCTCTTCAAGAGTAGTATAGTATGTTAATGAGATCTGCTTTTATGTGATCCGTATCAATGGTGGGGTTTTTAAAAACCTCTGCGTAAGCAGTTAGTGTTATTGGTGTTTTATTTTACTTTTTTGACCCTCTAGGATACCCATTCACTTGTAAAGTATACTTTTTTTATTTGGCCTAATGTTTTCTAGATGTAAAGAAAATGGTATTTTTTAAAAAATCTAGAAATTCAATCCTTTATGCACCAAAGTTGGCTTTGAAAAGGAAAATAAAATCATTTTCTTGCTTAATAAGCAAGAAGCCATGGATTTTTTTTAACTGACAAATAGAGATACGTCTAACCTGTTAGTCTTTGTATGGAGACAAAAATGTTGCATATAGATAATAGGACATTGCTTGTAAATATTTCAGCAGATTTGTAATATATTTTTATATTATGAAATGTACTGTAGATGTTTTTCTAGAGGCATGAAAGTTAAAATGTATATATTATGGTAGAAATAATATTGAAGGATATTGTAATTCACTAGTGCTGCCAGAAGAATTGTTTAAAAAAAGCACCTTCCTTAACAATAAAAAAAACCTTCTTTTACATACCTAAGGGACTATATACTACTGTTAATATCTGTTGTAAGAACAAAAATACATTGAACATCCTTCCCAGAAATCTTAGAGGGATGAATAGTACCCATAATTAATTCATGGCGCTCCTTTCTAATAGTGAACATGAAATTAGTTTTTTCCTTACTGTTGGAAGGAACTAATATGTAAAATTTGTATGGATATATGCAGTCAAACTGCAGAGTTAGTCCTCCTTATTGGGGAGGAATTTACTACAGTGAAACTAATAACCAGCAGTTTTTACACTAAATTTTTATTAAATAGAATAAAACTTAAAGTAACCCTTTGGTTGCAGGAGTGAGCATATCTTAATATGATACAGATGCATTCTGCATTGGTACTGACATGAAAGTCTTGCTTAGCTCCAGCGGGTTAAAAATGTTACTTATATACAAACAAAAAAAGTCTTATCAAACGAAGTGCAGATTAAAAGCACCACTAATATAAGAGTTCTGGAATGGTTGTTTAATAAGGGTATTATTCATAAAATCTGTAGTGATGTGACTTTATTTTTAAAAAAAAATGCCGTGTTTTGGGTTTGTTTTGTTTTTGTTTTTTTTTATTTTTTTTGCTTGAGCACTTCACCTACTGCTTTTTCTGTACCTTGAAAGTAATCCGTAATCTTTGTTTCTTTTTTTGAATTTGTTATAAAATTGCCAAATAGAAGTGTTTCAGATATAGTTTGTATCTGTATTTTTTTAATTTTATTGCTTCATGAGTTTCTTGTAAGTCATTTATAATTGACAGATGATTGTAGACCTTGCCTGAGTATTTTTTCTAATAAAACAAAGCAAACAAACCTCATTAGCTTCAAAATTGTAAGATTTTACTGAAGTTTTTAAAGATAAATTTAAAAATGTCTCTATCTGTTTCCTCTGTAAGTGGTAACACCTTACAAAATGGGGTAAATCGTACCTTTACAAAATGGGGAATTTGTGGATTCAAGTCATATTTTGTTCTTGCAAACTGTGACGTTATTTCTTTGGGTTTGAGAAAAGTATTACCTGATATTCTCATGGTACAGCTTCTACCTGGGAAGGAAAAATAATTTTAAGTTTAAAATGTCTGTGAACAAATGAATACATTGGAATTAATTAAACTTTCCGTAGGAGTCAAAAGGTAAGTGGACTTTTGGCTTGTTTTTGCCTTCAGTTTTTGTGTGTGTCCTTGAATGAATTTCAGTTTTATTGGATTGCAAGATACATGGAACTGACACAGCAAAAATCTAACTGCTCTTATAGTTATTCCTGAAAAGTCTTAATGAAATAATTGGCCCCTTCCCTATTGAGTAGCTCCATGTATTTTCTTTCAGGATGTAACATATAGAGGTTTCCTCCTGTCCTAAGAACATTTTTTTTTTTAATAGTTTTCCAAAATTCCTACAGAATGTTTGTTTTCCCTGTAAAGAAATTTCACCAAGACAAGCCTGTAGTTATTTTACCTTTCACTGCAGTCTTTTTCCAGACTGTTTTAACAAGAAACTGTGTAAATATCCTAAATTTGTATTTTTTGCTTGGAGTTTCTGTATTAACACATTACAGATGGTAGGCAAAGGAAAATTACTAATCTTACAGTTAAATCATGGCAAAATATGCTGGAGTGTATACTCTATGAGGAGAGGCCAAGAGAGCTGGGCAAGTTCAGCCTGGAAAAGAAAAGGGTTTAGAGGAACCTAACAGCAGCCTTCCAGTATCTGAGAAGTTACAAGAAGGTGGAGCCAAGTGCATTTAAAACTGCACAGCAGAATAATGAGAGTTGGTGGTCATAAGTTGAAATGGCAAATTTTTGTCATTGTGAAGATAGTCAAGAGTCGGAACAGATTACTCCCAGAGATGCCACAAATCTGTCCTTGACAGTTTTGAAGATCCAGAAAAGCTCTGAGCAACATAGTCTAGATTCATTGGTGTTAGTGTTGCACTGAGCAGAAAGTTGGACCAGATGCTTACTTGGAGGTCCTTTCCAACATGACTAGTTCTATGATTCTGTCACTCAAGAACTAAGTAGGTTTTCTCTTCCAGCCCACATGCTCATGGTGACATCAACTATGTTTTGATCATGTTAGCAATCCTTGGTCATAGGTCATGGCTAGAGTTGGAGCTGTTTGAATTGAAAATTGATCAGCTCTGGCTGGGTTTGGGGCTTTAGTCTATGTTTGTTTTGGCCTGCTTTATACTGATGTGTTAGCTTAAGGTAGATGCTGATGGTTGAGGATGTGGGTCAGAAAAAGGCATGGGATGGAGTGTTTACTCCTTTGCTGTCAGGTGACACTAGCACAGAAGTCTCAAGTGTGTTTTTGGGTGTCAGGTTATCTTACTTCTGGGACACATTTTAAAGGAAATACCAAATAAGGCTTTTTGAAAGGCTCACTTTTCAGGAGTTGCAGCACAGGCAAGTATCTGTGCCCAAAATCACCAGTCTTTCTGGAATGTCTTGGCTTGAGTTTGACAGTTTTCTAAACCTGAATAACAGGACTTCTGAGTGAGGATTGGTGTGTTGGGAATGAAGAACATTGCTTTTGCTAAAGTGGATGGAAATTCATATCCTAGCATTTGGGCATAGCATATAGCTGGTTATTTGATATTAATCTCACTCTATCTACTAAAGTACTTTAATACAAGGAGCAGAAACACATCAGTTCTAATACTTTTATTGAATATAAGTTTCTTTGAAGTTATTGTCATTTTTCAGATTTTGGCCAAATTGCTTAACATTCAACACTATATTTTTCTTCTAGTAATTTTATTCAGTATTAATATAATTTGGTATTTATATAATTTGGTATTAATTATACAATATATTGGTAGTTCCCAATTTAAATTATGTATTAAATTTGGATTAGTTTCATTTGGGAACAAATAGGTTGATTATGTTTAAATCTGCATAATTTTAAATTGTAGGCATTTAAGCAGTTGATTTCTGTTCCTTTCAGCTTTTCAGGGCAGCATGTGAATTGATTATCGTAGCAAACCAGTCTTATTTAATACTTCATTCTGAAATTGATAATATATTTTCACTTAATGCTTTCTTGCCTTGATATTTTAAACTTGCATATGAACTTTTTCTTGTCACATTAATGTATGATAAGTACAGCAGAAAAAAGAAGTCTCATCAGGAAAGTTGGCTTTCAAAAAAGCAGCTGAATCTATGGCTTCTTTCAGTCATTTTCTATAAATTGTTAAGGAGACATTCTATGAATGGCTCCTATATGCACACGGCTGTGAAAATAAAATAAACAGTTTGATCCCTAAACCAAGATAGTCTAAGCAGAACATTCCAGTGGCGGAAGATGGTCTTACCATCACATGGATTTTCTTAGTCAAGTAAAAGTGCCTGGTGTTTACTTATTCCAAGCAAAGAATACTCTTTGGTAAATATGTCACTTCAACTTCTAGTAACAATTTCTAAATTACATTGTTTTTTGAAAAAAAGTCCCGCCTGCACCACTGTTTTGAGCAGTGTGATGGAAAATGTTTTAAAATCAAGAGTGTCCATTTGTTAGTGCCTTTTCAGTAGGGCCTCATTTTCTAAAATTCTGTGCGCTTGCAATGAGAAGACTAAGGTATAAATACTAGAGGTGAATCTCTCAGTATATGAGAAGAATTATTACAGTGCTGAAGGGCTTCACTACTGTAGTATCTTTTACAATATTATTTCTAATGTAGAACAAACTGAAATCTGACCAACATTAAGCCTCATACTTCTGGAATATTAAGATTTTTTTTTTCCAGCCATCTATTCTGTTATGTTTCCGTGAACACAGCTGACAAACTAGGAAAAACAAGTAGATTTAGGTATGCTGTCAAATCTCAGGTTATCACCTGGAGGGATGAAAAACGTCAGAGATTAATGTTTTGTGTTTAAAATGAAACACTTCTTCCAGAAGACAGGAGCTGTGAATTTACTCTTCCTAGGTAAGAGACTGGTGATGAGCATAGACCAGTGTTGAAACCTCTCTTTTTGGGTTTTGCCTGGAAATGTCAATACTGAGAATTTGTTTTCTGGCTGTGTTTATTACAGCAGCTGTTCTTACAGCAAAAAAATCTCCCCAGACTATATATGTCCACGTGTCTTAATTCTCATACTACAGTATACAGTACTCCAATAATCTGTATGTATGTTTGGGATTTGATGCAGTTTTATCAATACCCTGTAATCACTGCTCTGTATTTTTCATTTTAATGAAACATACAGTTGGAATACTGTTGTCTGCTGCTTAGTGCTTTGTAATTCTTAAAATGTAACCAACTTGATTGTTTTCTGTCCAGTACTTTCCATGTTAATCCATTCACAGCACACAGTATTTACAATATAGAGATGGACCACAGTAAGGTTCCACATGTGCCTGTGTTTCTTGCGTGCCCTGATTTTTGAGATCTCATCTTGCAATGTCCGAGTATTTTGATCTGCAGTTGTCCTGGGTTCAGCAGTAGCAGTCACTTTTCTCCTTCTTAGTAGCTTTTGTAGTGCTGTGGCTTTGACTTGCAGCCTGGGAACAGCGCTGATAACACCAATGTTTTTAGTTGCTGCTCAGTAATGTTTACTCTGACCAAGGACTTTCT